>JAJIYU010018527.1:0-11223 GCA_030144865.1 Tinospora cordifolia
GCACCCAAAATTTCTTAAAATCTTTGAAATTAATTTATTCAACTTATTTTATTTATTTTTCTCAAACTTATTTATCTTTAATTATTTGACAAAATTTTGGGGTATTACACCACTTTAGTGATAAGATCTACAATTATCCATGCAATGTTTTCTACCTTAAACTTAGGGTATCCTCAGCATCTAATCTAAGGTTAGTATGCTTATCTTATTCAATTTCTTCTATTAGGCTTGTGAGCCATTCGTTTTGCCTTTGTTCACCCCCAATCTGATTGCAAAAGATTCGGCGGGCAATACATACTATAGAGATAGGCTCGTTTTTCATTTATGATCATACCCAGCCTAAAGTCCTCAATCTATTTAAAGGTCAAAGTTTCTTTGTCATACCCCCACCTCCATCTCAGTGGACTCAACCACATGGTAGGCCTCGGGTTATTACTAACACTTTCTATTCCAAGACTTTTTATTTTGAACCTTCAAATATAACAACAAAGATTTTTAAGGGAACAATTTTCATCTATTGAAAAGAATAGCTACGAAACCTTATTAAAGCTTAAAACCCATAAATGGTAACATATAGCAATTTTAAATAAAGTGCTAATCAAGATTTCCTAATATTTTTTTTATACTAGGGTCTCTAAGGTAGGTCTTGATCTTCTTGAGCCTCAATAGCAAACATTCTAGCCTGGTTCTACCCACGATCCTGATTCTACCCCTGATTGGCATTTTGTTGTTGCTATTTGTCCTGAGAACGATCAATTTGTCCTCTTCCCTGAGAATTTTGTTGCTGAGGAACTTGGGCAGGTGTAGTTGGGTAGTTTCTTGCTACATGACCCTTCTACCTACACACATAGCACAATCCTTACTTCCTCACCTATTCTTTTAGTTCATCTTTATTTTGCCCCTATTTCTAGGTCTGTGGTACCTTCCCACCACTCTTATTCTTTTTCTAGGCCTTTTGGGTTCTCTATTTCATAACTAGGCCTCTTCTTCTTTCCTCTCAACCTCTGTTCTAAGTTGAGTTTATGCTCCAGGATTCCTATATGTCTTTAAGCTCAGAGTCATAATCACTTTTTGAATCTCAATCTTGAGAGCCCGAGTAAACCAATTACTTTTCATTCTTTCTTCTTAGATCAGCTCCTAAGAGAACTTATCCAATTTAGTAAACTTTCTCTCGTACTCAACTACAGTCAAGTCCTTCTGATTCAACCTAACAAAGTCCTCTTGCAGCTTCCACGGTGTCATCTTCGGAAGGAACTTTTCATGGAAGACCTCTTTGAACTCTTCCCGACTCATATTTT
The DNA here is from genome assembly GCA_030144865.1 of Tinospora cordifolia. Lineage (NCBI taxonomy): Eukaryota > Viridiplantae > Streptophyta > Magnoliopsida > Ranunculales > Menispermaceae > Tinospora > Tinospora cordifolia. The sequence goes on from JAJIYU010018527.1 coordinate 1,299, forward strand.
CAATGTTAATGTTTATTTCAGCAAACATTCGCACTACCATGACTCTAGATTCATTTTCTAGGTTCTCGATCTGTTCAGTGGCCTAAAAGTTTTTCTTCTAGATTTTTTTCTTACATGGGTACAAGATTTGGTCTCAAAGCAAATAAACAGTAAAGCATGCATATCACACAATCCTACAATCAAGCTAGCACCGCAAGGTTCCAAACATCCACCTAAGCTTTCAGGTTCAAGTGTCTCATCCCACTCTACCCCTTCCACTTAGGTTTTCACCCAGATAGAGTTGCACCCAAACAATTTTGCAAATTGCTCGATAACTAAGGTTCCTAGCCCACTATACTCCACCGTCCCATACCAGCAAGCATATAGGAAATCATTCTACCGGAGTAATCGATCATTCACCACACATAGTCCATCATTCTCCGAGTCCAGGCTTCCTCCATAACCCCGAATTCTTATGCATCCCATACTACATAGAAATCAAAAGATATAGAATCTTCCTGGTCTTGTGTCGTTACCAAACAATTTTCTATTTTCACACAAGTTTTAGTTTCTAGCTTATGTCCTAAAGATGTATCCTTTCAATCCACTGTGCCGCCCATGGTTACACCACATTTCTTCTTAAGGTTTTTCCCCTGGACCTAAGGTTTTGTCTGGTTCACTCATAAACTTTGGCTAGCTATGATACCACCTTTGACATCTTTTTCGACTTCTATTCAATTCCTTGCCCTAATTTTTCACCTTCTAATTTTCTTTTACCAAAAGTAAAGTTGTTCTTTAACTCAAACTACTCGTATAAGATGGTGGGACAACCTCCAAATTGGGCAGCGAGACCGAAGTCTACTTAGCAACCGCGCTTTCTAGGGCAGGATAACCCACCTCCCTTTCAATGTTTAGCTTCACTCGGGATAAAACTTACCCATTATCAATTCAACTTGCAGTCTTTGTGTAAAAAAAATGTTTTAGAGACATATATTTCATTTTTTAAAACACTTTCTAAAACATTTTTTCAATTTCAAAATAGAGGGCAGGGCATTCAAGATTCAATTCAATTCAAAGTAAAACCGTATTTGAGTTTATAATTCTTGTCAAGCAACTAATGTTTGACTTTCTAATTCTACCCCAACAACACATGTTTAGGGTCACTTTCTATTTCTAGCCCAACATATCTACTAGCTAAGCTCTGATACCACCTTTGGTATCAGAGGAAACTTTCTAATTTTGGCCTAACAACTAATGCCTAGGCTCTGATACCACCTTTGTAACACTTCAACCCCCAAGAAATAGGTTTAAGCTAAACGACAAGATGGGTTGAGTCCAATGTTACATTTACAAGTACACAACTTACATCTCAATTCCTTTATTTAAACACTTATTGAAAACGTTCATGGATACATCACAACATATTAAATTTTAATTCAATAAGGCTATACAATTAGAAAAAGGAATACTTCAAACTCTTTATTTATTCAAATACAATAAAGAAAGTTACATTCTTAAAACAAAACTTGAATACATAACTTTCAAAACTTAAGTAAAATTCAGTTGAAGTCTTAACTTCAAAGATTGGGCAATATGCCCTTAAAATAGAACTTTCAAAACTTAGAAATAATCTAATATCCATGGCGTTCATGATTCAAGTCAATTTCTTGAAAAATAAAAGGAAGAGGTGAACATATAGCCCAGTGGATCATTCATTAAACAACTAAGTTATTATTTTAAATCAATAGCATACCCAAATTAAAACACTTTCATGCATTAAGTGATTCAAGAAACTTTTTGGTTATAGTTGACGTTAAGATTGAAAAGGGTTCTACTCCCTTGATGTTCTTAATTTAGATACCCCTCTTTAGGGTGGAAAGATATTTTTTGTCACATTTCATTGGATGCCACATCCCAAGTATCCTTTAGTTGCACCCCGCAACCACACACTTCAAGCATGTGTTAGGAACACCCATAGCACCCATACGGGTCGCTATGACAGTACATGGTTCTTATCTTCAATTTCTTATATTTAAGAATCACATAATCATAAAAGAAATTCAAAATGTAAATATCTGAATTTTAAAAACCAAGAAAGCATGTAAACATTACATAGCATGCTTGATACGTTGAATTAAATTATAAACATGAATTCTAAGCATGGCATGCTCTCATGAGTGATTAAAACATAAAAACCTGTTGAACTAAAATTAAAATATGATTAAACATGTTGAAACTAAAATAAAACATGCAGAAAACTAGAATTCAAACAAGCATGAACATGCTAGAAATTTGAAAAATTAAAGTAGAAGTTCAAGAAATTCCCTCCACCTTAATCCAAGTTTCTTTGTAGAATCCAGCGAAGGTTCCCCTCATCCACCACTTTTAGAACTTCTAGAACTTCTAAACATGAATAAAAATGCTTCAACCACTCTCTAAAACACTAAAATAAGAACTTCTCACACAAAAAAGAAAAGAGAGTGAGAAGAGGTGCTAAGAAGAGGGCAAAAACAAGCAAAAAGAAAAGTGTCAACCTTTTGCTTTGGGATGAAATGAATGTGAGCAAGAGGTGGTATTTATAGGTGTTCATGAGCACAGGGGGGGGGGCAGACCTAGGCCAGTTAGGGCTGCTCACCACGTTTTGTCATGTTTTCAAACTAATAAGGGGATGGTTTGGGTGAGAAAGGCAAGTGTGCCCATGGTTGGCAAGTGGGACCCCTAAGTTTTCCAATCTAAGTGTGAGCAAAATCTTTAAACCTTGTTTGTTTCTTTTATTTCTGTGAATGCAATTAAAGGTTTAGAATACATTCTAATCTCTCTTGGACGTCCTCTATTAGTAGGGAAACATTCTAAAGTGTTGTGATTCATAAAATCAAGTAAGTTTCTAATATGGGCATGCAAAAACAAAGCTTCGAAATGTTTATTATTTCCCTTGGATTTTCTCCCATTTTGGCTCCACATGTGAGCATGAGGTAAGTATCTAATTTTTAATTTTTTCTAGTTATATCTCTTTAATTTAGCCACTTCTATCTTGGGTTTGTCACAAGTGTGCCCACACACACACTTATGAGACACTTTATATGTAACCTTAGTATACATGATCATTTATCTTGGCACATGAAATCATTCTTCATGGTTTCTATAGGTGTGGGCATACTTGATCATTTACATGGCACATGGGATCATTCTTGATAGTTTCAAATAATGGACATGTCCCATGGAGCTTAGGGTAGCGTAGGGTGCACATGATCATGTTGTTCTACCCATGTGACTTGCACATGTTAGGGGTAGCCATGACTTCATAAATTTACAAAAATCAAATAAAAATTAATATCTCCTTATTTACATTAAATTATGATTTATAACCTATGGTTTTGGAATCACATGAACCTAATGCACATTTTAAGATATGGTTTGGCCCAAGGTGATTTTCTCTCAAAAACTTTCCTTGTTTAAGACACACTGAGGTCACTAGGCAAATGAAAATCCAAATCTTGGCCAATTGTTTCGATTTTCGGATATGTTATTCATTTTGTTAGTTCATGTCATTTGTTTTCGTTTCAGGTCATTTCTATCCCCAAAATACCCTAAATGTCAATTCTTTCTAATTTGGGCCCCCCTGAAGGGCGTTTCGCAAATGAAAACATTAACCTCAACCAATTGTTCTAATTTATGGATATGTTATTCATTTTGTTAGTTTAGGTTATTCCATTTTGTTTTGGGACACTTCAATTCCCTGAAGTGCCCTAAATGACAATTCTTTCTAATTCGGACCCCCTTAAGGGCCTTTGTCAAATGAAAACCTTAACCTTGACCAATTGTTCTAATTTTTGGATATGTTGTCTCATTAGTTGGTTTTTGTTACTATACTTCATTTCAAGTTGTTTTGGATCCCTAAAGGTCACCAAATGAGACTTTCGAAAACTTGCCAAATTTAGCCCAAAAATGAGCCCAGTTTCATTTTGCACCCAATTTCACTGAATTAATCTTGAATTTCATTTAATTAAATACAATTTTTAGGGTATTGCATTGTCTCCTAGCCTGCTCTATCAATTCTTTCCTAGTCCTGTCGAAAACGATTCCGTTGAGGCTGGGACTCTCTCTGTGCCAGTGGTGCTCTAGGACCTCCTTGTCCAGCAAGCCACTTCTATGAAGGTCCCACTATCTATCCAGACCAGGCTCTCTTCATGTTCTTCCATGCCTACTCAACCTTTAGATCTCGTTCTACTATTTGTGCCCTTTCAACTGTTTCTCTTAAAGTGGTTAGCTTCTTCGATGCTACTATTTTTCAAATTTCCATTCTTAGTCCCTCAGTGAATCGTTCTACCTTAGCATGTTCTTCCTTTACCAACTCCAGTGCAAATCTTGACAGTTCTATGAATTTTTGTTTGTACTCTGTCACTGTCATTCATTCCAACACACCTAAGGTCTTTGCATTTCCATGCTAATGTGAATCTAGGTGTATGTTTCTAAGTTCTCGATTTGTTCAGTGGTCTAAAAGTTTATGCTTCTTAGTCGACAACATTTCGTTTGTTTTAGGGTATAGGAATTTTTCTAAATACTCAAAATAATTACTACCTATATAACAATCAATCACATAGGAAACAAGCAAACAATACACACTAGCATAATGAAGCCTCAAGCTTCCATCTGTGCTTCCAGGTTTATGCACCCCATCCCACATTCACCCTTCCACACAGATTTCTACTCAAGAATTGTATTACACCCATTATAATGGCGCAAGTGTCTCAATCTCTAAGGTTGATGCAAGACCCATTGTGCGCGATCGCCCCATCCTAGTAGTATACAGTGCGTACAAGTTCAACCAAAAAAACCGATCACTCACCAAGCATGATTCATCATTCTTCAAGTCCAAGATTCCTCTATATCCCTAAATCTCTATGCACCCTATCCTACATAGAGACTGAAAATACAGGATCTTCCTAAACTGAGTCCTGACCAAATAAATGTACGTTCATTCACATTATTAGTCTCTAACCTATGCCCTAAAAGATTTTATTTATGGACCTACTGCACTTTCTAGTCAACATACAGTCTTCCCTAGACTTAGTGTCCCAACAATTGACTAAAAATGTTTATCTTTTCTATGTGATACCATCAGTCTCAAGTCCTGGACCTTTCCTTAATAGTGCTCAACCTTCTAGGACTTTTAGTCAGAACAAAGGTCAACCTTAGGGAACATTCTTCTATAGAAGTAGATTCGACCAATATTAGCCCCTCAGAGACCTTTATTGTAATCACCCTAAGTCTTATAATGCATCCATGTCAATATGAATTTTTGAAAATTTTAAATAAATATAAAAATGATTGGAAACTCGTTTCTAATGGTTATCGTATGTTATTTAATCAAGATAAAATAAATTAGAACATTCGGATAGTTAGAAACGTGCGAAAATATCAGAATCGGGGAAAATCACGCACAAACCGCGGTCAACATGGGTCCGACCGCGGTCCTTGGTGAGAAAAATTCGGGAAAAGGTGCAAACTACACTGTAGACCACGGTCCTTTTAGGCAGACCGCGATCATCAGTGGAAAAATCACAGAAAACGAAACTAGGTCACATGGGTGACCGCGGTCCTTGAGGTGTTGACCGCAGTCCATAAAGGGATGACCGTGGTCCATAAAGTGAAGATCGCGGTCCATGAAAAAAAATTTGTCCGATGACCGAGGTCCGTCTTTTTCTGACTGCGGTCCGTGTGCGATGTATATATACGTTTCAAGCTCTGATTTTCTCATTTTTCACTGAAACAGCTCGGGATTTGGAGAGGAGCGACAAGAGGCGATCAAAGGTGAGTTTTTTGATTTTCCTTTGAGTTTTTCTTTAAGATTTGATCTCCTTTAGAGTAGTTATCAATGGTTAGTAAATCAAAATGATGGAGATCCATTTGAGAGCTTGTGTTGTGGATTTAGTGGCTAGAAACCATGCCAAATGTGGTGAGCTGCTTTTCATTTCCTTGTATGTGTGTTTGGACACTAGTGTGGATGATTTATGATGGTTGTTTGGTGGTGGAAATGAAGGGATTGATTTCATTAAAAGGGAATCCTGTTTTTAAGGCTTGATCAAGGGGTTTTGGCAAATAAACAATGTAAGCAACTATCCATTAGCTGGTTTATACATTTGAGTGTTAAACTGAAATGAAAATTGCTAGTATGGCATACACATGTGAAATCCCACTATTGGGTGAGAAACTGTGTGTAGACTGTGGTTCACACAAATCCGACCGCAAACGATAAATGTAAATTGTGTTTTTGGAGTGTTTTGTGTACACTCTAAAGCACTAACTGATACCGGACCCCTAGGGTCAGGTTAGATGTGTATTAAAGGCCCAAAGTAATGTATCATTACCATCTAATGATGCAGATTGACGGTATTGGACTACTGTGCGAGGAGCAACAATCCAGCAGTATTTCGACGCGTATAGGTGGGGTTGACTATCTCTTCCTCGCTCTTTAGTATTATGCAGATGTAGGATACGAAATATGATTCATGTTTAAATTCTTGTACTTAGTACCATGCTAGGAATGTATGCCTTGGGTGGAATGATTGATATGATATCCTGATGACTGGTTACTTGCTTTCTAGTGCTAGGGTATCATGATTAGCTTGGTGTTTGTTTGCTTTCTTTGCTTAGGTTAGCATTTTGAATAAGCATGTCTGTATGATGTGTGGAATGAAAACTATGATTGTGAAACTAAAGAACATTAAAAGTTTATTAAGAACTCCACGTACCGGGGCAATGTGGGCAATTACTGGTACATTGCGTTGAGGTTCTCCGGATGTCCTAGGACGTCATTGTGGATATCCCCAACTAGGCCAAACTGCGAGCGGCCGTATGAGACCCTCGAATTTGGAAAGTTATGAGGATTTTTCCGTTGGTTTCAGTATCTTCTTGGGTCGTGGTCTCAAAAGTAGACTTCTGTTTGATAAAGATGTCGTGTTTGATTGTGTTCAGGACCACAATTGGGATACCGAGGGTGGTTCACTCTTTCGGTTAATTCCTAATATCAGATGGTAAATTCTTGATATTAGAGCGCAATGGATAAACTAAGTGTTTGAAACGCCCCTAATGATTTCAAACTGTTTGCATGTTTCGTATGCTCATTTGTATAATGCTATTGATGTATAGGGGATATCTACTGGGCTTTCGAGCTCACCCCATTTTTATTTTACAGGTACTCATGAGCCCAACGCTCAGTGAGGATGCAGACTGGAGACTGGAGGATGTATAGAGAGAGAGTGTGTGATATTTTTATTAAACTGCCTCTTTGTTTTGTACAGTTTTTACGATGTATATTTTGGATTTGGACCAGAGGGTCATGTATTATATTTTCGTATATGTATCTACAGGACATTTTTATCATCTTGAACTTTGTTTTATTTTGATTGATAAACTGATGATTTTTAGATATTGTATGTTAAACAGTGTTCAATGATTTAGAAAGATTTGATCCGAAAAGTGCTTCCGCTACTATTATCTTGATTTCCAGTATAAATATGATTTTGAACATCGGGTGAATTTGATTTGAAACTAATTGCTTAGTGAAGCATTAATTAAATGATTATTTGAAATTAAGAAACGATTTAAACCTCGTGTATAGAGGTTGTGGAAAGATGATGATGATGACTGTCGCACGCCCGATGACGGGACCTTACATTGACGAACATGATGTCCAGTCGGGGGTCGGGGTGTGACAGAGTTTGGTATTAGAGCTCTGGGCACGACTGTATTTTTTCTTGCCAAGTAATGCCAGATGGAACTATTTTTATAATAATGTTATTGAAATGAAAAGAAAATTTTACCAGATTTGATTTTCATTGGAAATAGTTTTGAATGACTTTGATCTTGAAAAGTGAATAAAAGCCATCCACTAGTAACTATGTGGCTAGAAGTCTAAAAAAGATTTAAGTGATGTTGGGTGCTCAAATGACCATTCGCAGACAGATTTGAGTACGGGTAGTCGCCCTGTAGATAGAGTTCTACTCCCTGCGACAGATGCGCTTCCATTGGATAGTCGCCCTGTAGGTGGAGGTTTTACTCCTTACGAGTGATGCACTTCCTTTGGATAGTAACCCTATAGGCCGAGTTTTACTCTCTGCGAATGTTGCGCTACATTGGAAAGGATCCAGGAAACTTGAAACCGAGGGCATCACATAGAAGTGAGAGTGAGTCAAATTTGGCGACTTAACTGTTGAGTCAACAATCCAAGTCTTGTAACCCTAGGTTTAGGAAAGACCGGGTAATGTCTTGAAGACAGTAGATCTCAATAAAAGCTTTTAGGACATAAGCTAGAGACTTATAACGTGAAAACACACACTTGTTTTGGTTATGACTCGATTCAGGAGGAATCTTGAGTTTGATGAATGACAGACCATGTATGGTGAGTGATCAATTCTTGGGCAGAACATGTTCGCACTGTATTCTACTGGTATGGGACGGTCGCGTATGGTGGGTCTTGCGTCTGCCTTAAGGAGCGAGACACTTGCAAAATTATAATAGGCGACGAACGGACTCTTTGGATGTAACACCCCACCTCCCAAGTCCCATCTTCCACGTCATCTAACGGTTCAATTCTATTTGATCAAAAATTTTGAGATACCCGGGAGACGGGCCCGTGCTACATTTTCTTCTTCTTAGACCCAAATGCATTAGGGTTCCTGTGTACATTAGTCTATGTACAAAAATAACATCATAGTAAAGAAGATCCTTCATGTGTTCATTTAACAATTCCAAGTACAATATTCCATTACAGCAAAAATAAATTTAAAACTGAAAATACATGAGTTCATTTGGGCCTATTTGCCCTACATTAAATTAAATAAAACTTTCTAAGGAACAATCTCCGCGTAGGTTGATCAATTTCCTGTTGTGAAAAAAAAGGGGTGAGCTACATAGCCCAGTGAATCATTCCATCTATTTAATCCATTATTCCAACCAGACAATGCAAGCAGATCAAACACTTCCAGAGATTAATTCTATTCACCCAACATATTAATTCAGTCGTAATTTAGACCGAACAGAAATACCCTTTGTGCTCCAAATCTAGGGAGAGAAATCAATTCTAAAACTCAAACCCATTTCCTGTGGGATCATTTTTGAATCTCGTTCCATGCTGGTGTCAGTATTGACAGATAGTTCCAATTCTACATGGAACACAGATAGTCCCCGTACCGGTACGTGGTTCAAATCTCATTTAATCTGACTTTTGTGTGCAAGAGCATGGTAGATAAATATTTCAACAGAAGCTAAACATACCACAGTATAACATGATAAATCAACAAAAACACAGATGCTCGATTTTTGATATAGAAGATCGTACGAGACGCAACTACTGAGCATACTCTCTCAAATAGGAAAATGACTTTCGATTTCTGATGTAGAAAATCGCATGAGACGCAACTACAGATCATACTCTCTCAAACAGGAAAATAACTTTTGATTTTTGATGTAGAAGATTATACAAGACGCAACTACAGAGCATACTCTCTTGATCATGCAACATGATGAATGAAAAAAATAAATGCAAAGAACAAAAATAAAAAACATAAAAGAAATAAACTAACCAAACAAGCAAGCATCATCTAAATCAAAATAATAAATTAAAAGAAAGGAAAGAAACTCACCTCGAGATCGCTTCCTAAATTTTTTGTAGCACTTCGTGGCTACTACTTCGCGAACTATTTAGAATAGCTCAAGCAAAGAAGAACTTAGAACTAAGATTGCCAAGAAGGAGGCAAAGAGAGAAAGCAAGAGGAATTCTCAACTCTTGTCTTTGGGATGAATGAAATGGGTGGAGTAGGGGGTTTATATAGGACCCTCCTCCAAATAGTGTCTCTAACTTTCCAATGTGGGATTATTCCTTCCCACACATGCCCACTTTAACATCTCAACACATGGGATGTTTCATGAATGTTTTTCCTTTACA
>JAJIYU010018528.1:0-11169 GCA_030144865.1 Tinospora cordifolia
CTATCGTGCGTATATAATTTATTGTATAACACATGCATTATTATGAAATTATTCTCACATTATACCGTTATTCACGCACATTATACATGAATTATTCTTTTGTTATACTGGTAGTCAAAATTAAAGTATATATATTATAGATATATATGCTGACATTATTCTTTTTTCGAATGTTTTTGCCAAACAACCGAACAATTTTTATACTTAAATTATTCGAAAATTATTCTCGCATTATACTACTATTAATGCATATTTTCCTGCTATTCAAATATTATACATGTATTATCTATTGTTATACCCGAATTATTCATTTTGAAATACCGTAAATATTATATATATATATATATACACTTGCGATTATGTTTTTGATTCAGTTTTAGTCCATTTTTGTGCCCTAATCTTTTTGTCTTCTTCGTTTCATTTTTTGATTCAATTATTCATTTACTTGAGATTCCGTATGTTACAATGAAGAACGAGTGTTCATCCTGTTCCAATAGGACGACCGTAAATGCTAAGAACCAAGTACATCACACTATTTCGAATCTTGTATTCGTATTCGTCTGAATGTGATAGTGAACGGTTGTGTAATCTGTTCAACTTTCTTTGAACTAAGAAATTGTTCCCACATTATATACATCTTTTTCTTTTGTTATTATACATTTTTTTTTATATGCTATTATGGTATTATACACCTGCAGGAATATCAATATATTGTTAAACCTGAAGATAGATACTCAGCCAAGGTTGGGTGTTGGATAAATTTCAGCAACAAGCACATGATGCATCATAAGCACTATGTTTACTAAAATTATATGATATGCATCTATATATGTCATTCTACCTTCCCATCATTCATTATTGACTCCAGCAAGGCGTGCATTTTTTTGAGAGGAAAATCGGTGATGCCGGTGACTGCAACTGCTTTTCATTGAAATGTTATTAATCTTAAATACATTTAATAAAACATGTGTGTATGATTCGCACTAGTTAATACAAAAAATTAGAGAAATTTTATTGCATGAATGATTTGGGATATTTGGTTACACTATGGTTCGCATATTTAACTGCACTGATTATTTATGTATTCTTAGCAAAATATATGTTAATTATTTAATTGGCATACTAAAACTATATTTTACAAAGAATACATAAATAATCAGTGCAGTTAAACATGCGAACCATAGTTTAACCAAATATCCCAAATTATTCATTCAATTAAATTTTTCTAATTTTTTGTATTAACCAGTGCAAATCATACACATTGTACATATTATTCAATTTTAAGCATAATAACATTTCAAAGGAAAGCAGTTGCAGTCGCCGGCATCATCGATTTTCCCCTCAAAAAAATGCACGCCTTGCTGGAGTTAATAATAAATGATGGGAAGGTAAAATGACATATATAAATACATATTTTGATGCATCATGTGCTTGTTGCTACAATCTATCCAGCACTAGTTATATCTTGAATGCTTCAGAAAGTACGATCGGTGAGCAAAAATTTGGAAAGTACCATGAGAGATGCATGAACAAATACTTTCGTGATCTACTAGAGTATGAAAGATGGATGACTGATAGTTGCTTTGCTGATTGGAGATCATGAAAAGCAATTGACAGCACTTGATGACAAGAAGAAAAGATTAGAGCAAGAAATCTATGATTTGTAAGGTTTAAAGTTTTTTTGTAACCTTAACCATATCTTTATGTACTTTTCCCAAATTGGAGTAAAACCATAAATGAAATAAGTTCATGGTTTGTTCAATGCTTTAGATATTGCAATGTTTTTTTTTTCTTACAGCATACAGACTTGTATCTGGCATTTGATTTTTTCAGGTTAGTTTCTGTTTTCAATGATTTCAACTTGTTTTGCTAGGCTAACCTCAAGGGAAAGTACAAAGCAATTCTTAAGCCAATAGGTTAACCTCAATGATTTCGACTTTTAGCTCTTATTCTTAATTTATTTGTTTTAAAATTTTCGACTTTAGCTCTTATTCTTAATTTATTTGTTTTAAATTAATCTAATTAAGTTCAAATTTTTTTATCTAGATATATATTGAGTTGTTTTAACTGTTACAGTTGCTCTTTAGCTCTTATTCTTATTTTTTAAAAAAATTAATCTAATTAACTTCATTTTTTTTGATGTAGGTATATATATAAAGTTTGGAACAATGGAAAACTTGAGTTTATATGTTTGGATTGTTTATCAAGATGAGACATGATGATCCTTCAAGAAGAATTCTTACTTATAGAGTTTTTTATTTTTGTTTATTAGGATTAATAACGATAAGTTGTGTAAATAATAATTTTACTTTTTGATGGATTGTATATATGTTTAGCACTATGAAATTTTTTATTCTTAAGTGATACGAATAATCGCGCATATATATATCTATATTATATGTACTTTACTTTTGACTGAATAATGCATGTATAACAAAAGAATAATTCATGTATAATGTACGTCAATAGCTGTATAATGTAAGAATAATTTCATAATAATGCGGGGACGAACGAATAATGCGCACATATTATATATATATATATGTATATATACGTAAAATATGTACCTTATTTATGACTGACTAATGCAAGTATAACAAACAAATAATTCATGTATCATGCATCTAAATAGCGGTATAATGTGAGAATAATTTCATAATAATGTGAGGATAAACAAATAATGCACGCATATAATTTCGTAAGATATATTGACCTACATAACAATTTTTATACGTGCATTATTCGATTGTTACTGCTATATATTTATACGAGCATTATTCGATTTTTATCCCAACATTATACCACATTTCGCGGGTGGTTATATATAGAATTATTCACGCATTATTCGATCGTTGTCACTAAATTTTTATACGGGCATTATTCGATCTTTATCCCTACATTATACAACATTTCACGGGTTATTTATACCATTATTCACCCATTATTCAATCGTTATTACTAGAATTTTATACATGTATTATTCAATATTTATTCCTACATTATACCACATTTCACGTGTTATATATATATATATATACCATATATATCATTCATGCAATATTCGATCGTGTGACAACCCACATTTTTGACATTGGATTGACGGATCTGACATTTATGTACTCCATGTATTTTCTGAAATTTTAATGAGAAAATACAAGATTTTTTCCAAATTTTTTTCCAATTTTGGATTACTTATTAAAGAAAATGAAAATAATTTGAGAAAATAAAATTTTAAGGAGAAAACACATGAAAGTATTGGAAAATTGTGTTTTCTTGAGGAAAATAATTTATAGGATTGATTTATGAATTTTTGGAACAATTATCAGATTTTTTGAATGATAAATGGAATTTTTGGGAGAGAAATATGATTTTTGGAGAAATTATTCAATTTTTGGAGAAATTAATTGAATAAATGTTGAAATTGTGTATAATGTTGGTATTTTGATGAAAAATGATGAATTAGACAATTTATAATTGTAGAGGACGAAAAATGCAAAATTTCGATATATAACACTTATATATAAATATGTATATGTAAAAGAAATAAAAAAACAAAATAGAAAATCAAAAAAAAAAATCGGCGCACAAGCCGAATTCGGCCCGTGCAAACCGATTTCGGGTAGGGCTTGCGGCCCGACCCGGTCGCACCTGAGGCGCGGGCCAGAGGCCCGCGCAGACTCGGCCCACAAGGGCCGAGCCCAGGCACGTTTAGCGCCTGGGTCAGCCCATGCGCCTTCTCCTTCTTCTTCCCATGGTTTTTCGAGCATTTTAGGCAATTTTCTACGTTTTTTTGAGGTATTTTTCAGCCAAAAACCATGGGAATCCATTGTTTAATGATCCCTGGTTTTGAGCAAGCCAATAGCGAGTGCCAACTAGGCATTCAACATGGAGATTTGGAGGCCACGTGGGTGGCCACGTGCCCTATTCTCATGCCATGCAAGCAACTTCTCATGCAACAAAAACCCAGATTTTTGCCTAAGTCCAAACTTCCAACTCTTGCTCCCATCTTCCAAACCTTGAATCTCTTTCATTTCTCATCCAAATCTAGTGATCTATAGCTGGTTTTGAAGCTGATAACACCATCTACAAAGTTCCATAAGTGGTTTGCCCAATCTTGAAGCCATCTGAATTAGAAATCATAGAGAAAAGGTGTTGTCCACAGAGTTCAAGCCTAGAAAACCAGAAAAGTTTGTCTTGAAGCCACCTTTGGAGCTTTGATTCCTAGATCATTTCAAGTCCGTTCTAGAGGTAAAACCCCTCTTTTTCTTCCTTATTTCGAGTACTTCCATGTCCAAATGGTGGAAATCAAAAAGTAAAACTCCCAACCTATTTTATAAGGCCATGAAACTAACTATCTGGCTAACTATTTTGACAGTTTTTGCAGAGAACAAGCAGGAAGACTAGATTGAGGCTGTGTTTGGAGAACTTGTAGACATCTGTTTGGGTTAAAAATAGAGGCGTTTTAAACCTTATAGTAGAAGCTACACAGAGGTATTAAGAGCTAACTCTAAGCTTCTGTATTTTAGATGTTATATACTTGCAAATGTGCATTGTCAGTTAGGGATTCTAGGACTTAGAAAATTTTTTGAAGGAAATCCCTTAGGCTTGCTATGGTGGAACTTGAAATTGAGGGTGATTAGGGTTATACTTACTTGATGTTTTAGATGATTATTGATAGACAAATGTTTAGAGACCTGAAACCTTTCAAAATCAGTAAGACAGACCCTCGGATCAGTGCTGTAGATAAGGGAAATTTGGCACTTGAAACAACTTAGGAAAAACTTGGGAATCTGAAAACCAATTTCAAGACAGATAAATATTAGATCAGTTGACTGACCAAACCTTGCTAATTTGAGCTGGAATTTGGTGAAGAGGTCCCTGGATGTGTCTATAATATGTATACCAAATTTCCGGCCATCCTGAATTAGGGAAGTAGGTCAATTAACTCACTAAGTGAATGTTTGTCACAGGATATATGGGATTCTTATAATCTCTGTTATCATACCCAGAAACCCTAGTAAATGAAGTTCAAAAATCACGAAATAAAATTTTAGTACAATATTAGACAGTATAGATCAAATCTGGAAACTTTTACACAAATCCAACGGTTGGATTGATCACAAAAAATTTGGAAAATTTACTGCCAAGAAGTGTCACCCAGAAATCCCTGTGATTTAACTGAAAATTATGAGATTAAATTAGACAGGTAAACCTCTGTGGATTGAGCTGAAATTTGGTGGAATGATTTCTAAGAATGTCTAGTTTATGCCTACCAAATTTCAGAGCAATCTTATATGGATAAGTGGGTCAAATTAGACAAACAGTCACTGTCTATCATACAGAACCCGAGAACACATGGTCCCTGGAATCTTAGCTAAAAATACTACCAAATGAAGTCTTAAAATCATGGTTTAAAATTTTAGGGAAGTTTTAAGGAGTCTAGAACAGATCTAAAAATTTGGTGCAAATCCGGTGTGCAGATTGCCCGCAGAAAAATTGGCAAGCTTGCTATGTAAGAGAGCAAAGGACCCAACTTTGACTAAGTGTTAAGGTTTGAGATTTTGAACTAATTTTGACCCTTTTTTGACCCAACCTCGACCTGAATGGCCTATGTTGACCCAATTTGTGCATGGATTGACCTAAGGTAACTAGGATGACTACATTGACCAGAGTTGACCAGAATTGACTATGTTTGACCGATTGACCGAAACGGCTCGGGTCAATCAAAACTAAGTTGGGACAGTGATATTAGATATTGGGTCACTACACAAATAGAACTGAGATTGATTTTTAATTGATGCAGATTCGAAAGGGTATAGTAGGGCTGTGCCGATTGTCGACGGGACATCGGTGCACAAAACCCAAGGTGAGTAGTGTTTTCTAACTCATTCTTAGAGCTTGTTATTCTATGCATTATGAAAATGATTACATATTGTGATGGACACTCATTCTTTTAAATGGATTTTAAATGAAAAGTGCACTGAGACTCGAGGTCCGAGAGTACAGGGTTCGGGTGAGTTGTGTCGGTCTCTTATACGACCCCGAGAGGTGACCACCTAGCACAGAGTGCCCACCAAGGGGTTTTGTGGGCCTACGATGATGGCAACGACAATAAGACCTAATTGGACCGTCACTGTAAGGCAACGGAAATAAGTCCTAGTTGGTCATTACGATGATGGCAATGACAATAAGACCTAATCGAAGTCGACACGATGCGCCTAACTGTCTGCAACCCGCTCGAATGATTTTTTTTAATCGCCTCGGAGAGCTTGCGAGCCTCGGCGAATGTTTTTCATTATTTAACTGATTTTGAATGAAGGTGCACGACTGCATCATGGATTTAAATGGTGTTTACTGTTGCATTCACTTGCATAATGCTATTGCTCATGCATTCATGGCACATGTTTTAGTTGTGGAATACTTGTTTTAAGTTTGAATTAGACTCAATTACTCACTGAGCTGCCGTGGACAATTAGGTTCACTACTCTAACTTTTCAGGTTCTTCAGCAGCGGATAAGGGCAAGGGAGTGGTCATCGCCTAGAGTCGCGTTCCTTACTCTTTCTTTGGTAGGTCTTCTTTGTATTTCCCTTTCTGTTATCATCTTTTGAGGGTTAGGATCTATGTATAGGGGTGAGGATAGCCTACATATAATGAACAGTCTTTCCCGTTGCTACACATGTGTAATGACCCGCTTAGGAAATATGAAATTCTTATTAGTGTTCGTATGATAAATTTCTTCTGCAATCCTTATGATTACTCTGATACTGTGTGATGTGGTGTTGTATGTTGAGGCTTAACAGTGTCTTGGCAAGCTCGGGTTGCGAGCGGGTTTGTTGGGACACTGTGCCGGTCGGTTCGCCCTTCATCCTAGGGAAGGGGTCTCGACAGATTGATATCTCTACACTTTTATACATGCATTATTCTAGCGTTATTCCTACATTATACCATTATTCATGGGTTATACCATTATTCACACATTATTTTATCGTTATCTGTACCACTTTATACACACATTATTCGATCATTATGCCTACATTATACCGTCATTCACGGGTTATACCATTATTCATGCATTATTCTATCGTTATCCCTACCACTTTATACGCATATTACCCGATCATTATGCCTACATTATACTGCCATTCACAGGTTATACCATTATTCACGCATTATTTATAACGTAATACGTTTACAATGGTTGAATAAATGTTGTTATAGACAGCTATAGACAATGTTCACGAATGAATGTTGTAATAACTTACGTTCATTTAACAACAGTCGACTAACGAACATTGTAGAAGGTGTCATTCGACAACAAGCAACTATGATTGTTGTAATAACATAGAACAATGTTCGTCTACTCGTTGTAATGGCCTTTTCAACAACGTTCCCATGGTGAGTGTTTTTGTACACCTTTTACATAAGCGATTTGACTACAGACATTTTACGAACGTTGTTGTATGCCTTCTTTTACAACAGTTGTTGATGCTCGTTCTTGAATTGACATTGTTATATCATCAATTTCTTGTAGTGAATCATTATAGCTTACTAATGTTGCCTGAAACACCTCACTAATGACTTAGGTTTTGTAGCAAACCTTTTGAGATAATCTAAGGACCTGTTTTAATGGTGGAAATAAACAAGAATTCTCAACATGTTTGATTAGAAAGTCACCAATAAACGTTGGAAGAAAAGAAAGGAAAAGAAGTATGATGAACACAGTGTAGACTATTACTTTATAGAATTGATTTGTGGTGATTCTTGACCTAAAACCTCAAGGTTTAGTGATGCTTATTTTGTGTTCTATTTGGGGAATAACTACGGGAAAGGAAGAAGAAAGAGAAATCAATTTTTGAAGAAGACAAAGGATGGGAGGCGCCATATGGTATTTGGATAGGAGTAAGTGTTTGTTTGAAAAGAATTAGTGAGGATTTATTAGAGTATTTAAGACTCTTTGTCATAATCCATTATAGATTTAATTTCTATCCAATTTCCTTGTCATCTAATCCTCATGGGACATGGAGAGTTTCTCTCCCTTGGATGATTTTTATTTTGTGTGTATTTGGGGTCCTTTTTGTATGTAATTACAATATATATACAATGTTAACATTTCTCTATACATCTTTATATTTACGTTATTTCTACTATAAATTCTTATTTGTATTTTAAATTTTTAGACCAAATTTAAGTTTAATGAAATTTAAAAATGATTGATGAAATTCAAATAATAATTTAATTAATTAATTAATTGTTTCCCATATTATACTACTATATTGTATTTTGTCCAATTTAATTTCACATATAGACTTATGTCAAAATTCAAAGTTAACATTCTAATGAATTTATTTATTTTATTTCTCTCTTCTTGGCATCATTATTTATTTATTTAGTTTTAACCAATATATATATATATATATATATTTCATGTATATTCTCATTAATTAATTATTTAAATCGTTTCATCCAACAAATAATTTTAGCCACTAAATTAAAATATATTTTTTATTATTATTAGTTTTTTCTAAATTCTATTTTATTTTTTTCGGACTATTACACTGATCAACTTAGCCAATGCAACACGAACACTGAAAATGTTCAAAAAATTAATTCAAGGTTGAAATTGTGAAATTAAGAAACAATCTTTATATCCACATGCTCTAGACATCAAGGAGAATTAACTAAAAAAAGAAATAAAGAGGAATGAAAGTAATGCACTAATGCTTATCCATTACAATGCACTGCATCAACAAAAGGGGAGGAAAAGAAGAGGGGCAACAGTAGAAGCGCATTGCTTTGCATTTTGACCATCCAAAACATATCACACAAGGTGACTTATTTTGCCTTGATATTATCACCAATCCAAGACCCAATTGAGTGTCATGTGGCATGCTTGTGGAAGATCACACTTTGAACTCATTGGCCATGAAGAGTTTCTATTAAATCATGCCTTCTTGAGGAAGTTAGACAATTGGATGCTCACTTTCCAAATTGGTGTAAGTGATTGTTGTATAAGTTGCAACAGTCATAGATCTTCCTCATGCCCATGCACTACCCAATCAACTCTTGAGACACTTTTCTCCTGGTTAGAACACCTCATTAAGCCTAAAGATAGCCTACAACCACCCTCCCTTAACATATCATATTTCATTTGAAAAGGGAGAACAAGAGTATTGTTTTCCTCATTCTTTAGGTTTGCAAAAGTGGGAAAGGAGCGTGTGGACATAAGAAAGGTTTCAGGTGCTTTTGAGGAGCTTGGAAACTGGCAAACCCCATTGTTTGTATTTTCTAACTCTGCTCTCCTTTGTTCCTTACATATGTTGAAATGTAGTTAAATCATCACCTTGTTGTTCATGACAAGACACCATACACCACCCATATTATGGGATATTTTTTGTGAATCTCAAACTACATCATGTTAGACCTTCACATCATTAGATTGTGGCTTGTACTTTGAGCATAATGTCACAAAAATGGCAAAATTTTGTGCCTAATAGACATTAAAATGAACTTGTGAAGTTTGGTGGTTACACAACCAAGACTAAGCATTTGAAACCTAACAACTAGCCCATTTTGGGCCTAATTTCAAAATTGATAAAAAAAAAACAAAATTACATTGTGGACCTTATACCTTTAGAGAGTACCAAATTCCATCTTTGAAATGCCACAAAAATGATAAAAATTTGAGACTCGAGTTGAAAAAATAAAGTACCCAATGATAGGTGGTTATGATGCAATCATTATTGTTGTCAAACCCTCAACCAATAAAAGAAAATGCAACATTTGACCTTGAAAACCAAGGAACCAAGGGACCAAATTAAATTGTTTTGTGTAGTCATAAAACATGCAAAATTGACATTGTTAAGGCCCCTAATCAAAGATGGAATCATCTCTTGCACTTGTGCATAGTGGTGTAGAACAAAAGGGACTGAAAGCAACTGCACACTAGTGCAGCAACATGCTACTTTTTCTAAAAAGCCTTCAAGGAGCAGAATGAAAGCAGTGTGTTGCTTGTGTATTCTACCTACAAGGGTAGCTCTATGGTGCATTTCATTTTGTGTGTGCACTTTGGCCAAAAGTCAGGGGATCCAATAATGAATTGCAAAGGACATAAATGACCTTAAGACACATATAAAATATAATTTTACAATGGATAACTACTAAGAAGATCACACACTAAAAAACTATCATTTGTGTATGCGTAGGTGTGATCAAGGGTGCATTGCTCAAGGAGTGATCTTGCTTAGCGCTTGCTAATCTACTAATTTTCAAAATATAGGTAGCCATTGTAGTTTTCCTATTTCCTAATTAAAAATTTGCATGTTTGTGCAGTGTATGAAAATTGACTTAGGTGGAACATAGAGTACTTGATTGTGTATTTATATGTTTTCTTGTGATTTGATATGTGATGTCCAACTTTAGCATAATTCATGTCATGATGGAAACTAT
This sequence comes from Tinospora cordifolia, assembly GCA_030144865.1. Lineage (NCBI taxonomy): Eukaryota > Viridiplantae > Streptophyta > Magnoliopsida > Ranunculales > Menispermaceae > Tinospora > Tinospora cordifolia. The sequence goes on from JAJIYU010018528.1 coordinate 10,448, forward strand.
GATACAGGCCGGAGGGTTACACTTTGATAACTTAAAATACATTGGTATTGATTTCATCTTGCTAAATATAATGTGTGCTTCCAAAACATGTGGCATTGTTGTGGACATATGATCTTGATAGTATAATCATGCTGAGAAATTAATATACATGTGTAATTTATCATATGTCATATCTTTCCATCTTTGACCATACCTAACAATTAGTATAAAGATAATAATACACTTCCTAGGACAACCTGCCTGTGACACCCCGGCTCCCGATCGATCATCTCTGAGTCCGTTGCGACGGTCCGTCGCTCGGGCCGCACGCGGAGACGGCGCGCGCCCGTTCGTTCGTTCGTTCGTTTGTTCACCGAGAGCCGGAGGCCACATGGTTCGGTTTCTTTTCTTTCTCAGTCTCAGCTTCATATCTTTCTAATAAATAGGATATGATGTGAAAAATTAAAATGTACAATGGCCATCAAAACATTGGTTTCTTTCGGTAGACATGAAATTCATTTAAAATATGTGCAGCGGAATCCAACTCGTTCATAAATCCACAGTGATTTCATATTTGGCCAAATAAAGCATTTTGCAGCGGAATAACATTTCAAAATCCATTTCCAAAACACGGTATGAAAATAAAACATTGCCCAAGGGGCCTAAGTTCCAAGATATATGATTTACAAGTGAAATAGTTCAGAATAAAAGAAAGGGCACATGCCCAGTTCACTATAAACTCA
>JAJIYU010018529.1:0-11223 GCA_030144865.1 Tinospora cordifolia
AGTAACCAGACATTAGGATATCATGTTAATCAATCCACCCAAGGCATACATCCCTAGCATGATACTAAGTACAGGAATTTAAACATAGATCATATTCCGTATCCTACATCCACATAATACTAAAAAGTGAGGAAGAGACAATCAACCTCACCTGAATCCGAAAAAGTACTGCTGGATGGCAAATCACCTCAACAGTAGTCACCGTCGTCCCTCTGCATCATTAAACATAAATGGTGCATCAAAAATTTATTCTAAAGCTCATTCAAAATTATTTGAGAATTTTCAATTAAATTCTCTATTCAAAACTAGGCAATTTTTAGCTTTTCTCATTTCTCAACAACAGTACGCGAGACCATAGTCTATGCATCCCACATGAATAACTGAACACTTTTAGTACTGAGCCTAGCTTCAAACTTAGCTCAGATTGGGTTTTATTTGTGTATCAAAGAATTTTCCCCTTCAGAAAATCCCAAATTTCATTTCTCCGTAACTACACGCACAAATACAGTCCACGCATTCCAAACTAAGTATTAAACACTTTTAATTCTTACTACTGCTTTAAAGGATGAACAGATCGAGTTTTATGGCCTATCAAAGGATTTGCACATTCGAATTCGCCATATTCAATCAAAACTTGCAGATCCGTCAAAAATCACAAATGAATAATCAAAATTCACAGAATCTAGTCTAGAATCACTCATTCTACAACAAGCAAGCTAGATCTGAGCTCTTTGCTCTTCAGATCATTATTTACATCAAAAACCCTAAATTTGAAACCCTTAATTTCAAATTCACCATTCAGACTATAGAATTTAGATCTTAATAGTTCAGAGCTTTAAAATCTTACCTTAGATGCTTAGGATCGCTCTACACTCGATCTGGATCGTTTTGACTATCTCCAGGCGAGAATGGGATCTTTGGTGACCTAAAAACAAAAGCCCCAAAATCACAAATTTCTTCAAATTTTCGTTCTTTTTATTTTGTTTCTCTGGTTTTGGGTTTTAAAAGGAGATGAATAGTGACTCAGATGAACAGTACCCCCCACATGAACAGTAACCGTGGTTACTGTTTCTAGAAAAAAATTTTACCCAATTCTCCCTTTTTTTCGAAATTAGTTCAATAAACCCCCCATAATTGTCTTTATTCGTTTTCCGATTTTTCGCCAACTTGAACCAACATGATTTATTTTATTTCTTTACTAAACATTATAATAAACTTTTAAATTTTGTTTCTGGTCATTTTTATATTTATTTAATATTTTTAAAAATTCATTGCCACTGTTTACGCGTTAAAAAATCTAAATATTAAAAATAACTAATGTGATTTATTTTATTTATTTAATAAACATTATAACAAATATTTAAATCATGTTTTTGAATATTTTTGTATTTATTTAATATATTTAAGAATTTATTTTTGACATGTACGCGTTATAAAAATTTGGTTTATTACACGCAAACCATAATTTCCAATGATTAACCTTGCTGGCTTTAACATGTAAACACGCATAAAATGGTTTACAACTTCCAATGGTGGCTATGTTACAATAAATGCATGCTTGGATACCATTATCACATGCATGCATGCATCCTACTACTTGCTCTGCATACACATACCCAAATCTATTGGTCTCTTAAGGTTTGACTATATGTCTAGCACCATAAGATACATAAACTTGCTGAATGCAATTAGAAAACATTATAAATGTATATCTTCTCACAACTCCATGCATAAACACCTGAACAATGTGTAGTTTGGACTACACCTTTGTAGAATGACTCCTAAGAGTTATGACACCTCCACTTCTAATTTTTCTATATAGTTCGGTTTATTTGCTCAAAACTCTTGATTCATTTTCTTTAAAACGTTTACTAGCATCAAAATAACATGGAAAAGAAAACTCATTCCCTTTAGAAACCTGATGCTTTGCTTTTTGCTTTTTTAAAAGCTTTATGGGAGTTTATGTACAAAATACAAGTGGCATAATTAGGCGCGCTATCGAAGAAGAATGCCATTGGTTCATTTCTGGTTAATTTCTCTCTCATTTTTTCAAATATGATTTCATGACGTGAAACATTAGAATGCCTAATAAAATCATTATGTTGAATATGTGAATACATGGATTCAATTTCCAAAATAATCACGCTTGACTAATGGCGGGCCCCATAAAAAAATATATCAGAGTTAGCCTTTTTAATTGAGGCATACAATGGTCTTGTTCTTGTACAAACTTTTCAAAATGACACTAAGTCCAAAAATATATAGAAAACACAAAGTAAATATGTTGAAATGTGAAAAGGATGGATAGATGACTCTGACATCCATGTAAAGGTGCACTGGTATCTAAGAAGGCGAGGGGCACAAGTTTTACGAGCCTAGTGAGTCTATCCCTTAACTAAGCAAACATAAACACATAAGGATTATGTGCACACTTCAACATGTTAAACATTTTATATAATGTTTTGTTTTCAGATTGGTTACTGGGTAGGATAGGGAAGCCTTAAGATAGTCCATTGGTCACTTGTAACACCTTTATTTTTTTGGGAAAACCATATTATTTTTAAAAAAATTATTTACGTAAATAAAAAACTTATATATTTTCTTTGAAGACAAAAAATTATTTATTTGAATAAAAGTTTATTGTTTTAATGCCTCATTTTTTAAAATATCTTTTTCTTTGAAACAAAATCATTTATTTAAAAAAACTATTATTCTTTTTTCCCTTAAACCTTCCATAAATTGCATACTTAGGTCCATTTTAAATATAACTATGTTTTTCAACACAATTAGAAAACTTTTATTTGATAGAAAAAAACAATTAGAGTATGTTTTTCGATGTTAACCACTTCTATGAGCCATTCAGATAACATCAAAGTTAGGCAACAAGACAAGATTTGCATAAAGTAGTAGACCTTCTTGAATAAGATAACTTATCTCCCTTTTAATGTTTAGCTCGACTTAGGACAAAACATATTCATTATTAGCTCAACTCATAATCTTCATCTAAAAATAAAAAACATTTTAAGAGAAATAAATAAACTTGGTGTCGGGACCCCTTGCGAAACCTCATATAGGCAGCTCGACAGGCACAAAAATCAGACAAGTCTACTCCTTAGTTAAACTTGCCAACTACTATTAAGCCTTACCATCAAAACATTTATAGTATTCATAGTTAACAATAACAAGATAAACAGAATAATGTAATGAAAGTGGAAGTCTTTAATATTAATTATATTACTAGAGTCCAGTTTAACTTTACATTTTTTAAAACTTGTACATAATGATTTAAAATAGCAAAATAACAAAACAACCTACTAGGGATAGGCTGGAAAAGATCACGTTATCAGCACACCTTTCCCCTTATCTACACTGGATGAACTTGAAATGTTAAGAATACTGAGCTCGATATAAACGTAAGCCCAGTGAATAGCCAAAAGATATATCTATTTAAGGTTAGCAGTCTACATGCAATACAATAGGCAACATTACAATCATTCATATAAAAATGCAATAGCGAATAATGCGCACAATCTTCAACATATAAAAATGCAACAGCGAATAACACGCACAATCTTCAACATATAAAAATGCAACAACCTAATATGCCATAAAATATGTCATAAATATGTCATGTTTTAAGGGTCTAGTATCTAAACTCGACACCCTTTTTCCATTTTAAGGATCCTTTGGTCATACTGCCATTCTGAATGGATGCGATCATTGTCTAGGCCATACTGAGATATCAATCGACGATCGTGGCCCATCGGCAGGTGGTACAATCGCCACCCATGAACTAGTGGAGTGTGCCATACACCACTCTGAATATATCCATAGAGTATACCACTATACCACTCTATCTCAGACTATCAGGATCCAATGTTTGCATCTCAGAACATCTCATCATTAAGCCAGGTAAGCACATCTAAAGATTTGTCGATCAACTCTTTCTCAGAACTATGATGACTCAATGTCTGCACCTCAGAACCTCTAATCCTAAGGCTAGGTCGACACATCTAAAGATGTATACATGTATCTCAGGACTATTACGATCCAATATCTGCACCTTGAAACCTTTCATCTTGAGGCTAGGCTGGCACATCTGAAGATCAGTCCCATCTCAATGCAATATGCAATATATGTAACACACAATTATGCAACAATCATAACTATAATAAAGGATTAAGTAAATACATCAAATTACTACTGATAGACTAGATCGACTGCCAACGTTCTCTCGATCGCCAGTCGCATCTCTCAATTCGAGCCAAATACCAAAAGCTTACATTATTAATACGTGTTTCGCTTTTGGTATACATTAAGTAACCTATTCACAAATTTGTTGTAATATACATTAAATAGGAAAAATTAATTATTTCCTATATTATGCATTTTTTTCATGTGAAATAATTCATAATGCTATACAACATTAAATACAGATAGTCTTATATTTGTAACATTACATAATCAATTATATAACTTTATATGTAATCAATTAACATTTTAGTAACATTAAGTATACATATATAACCTTATACATATATAATATTAATCTATACATTTTTTCCTCCAATTCCATAAATGTAAATTTAATATATCTATTGATGATCTCTAAAAACCCTAATTTTGGTGTCATTGAGTTTGGAATTTCATTCTGCACATTTCAGTACTCGTCAACTAAAATTTCATTGTGAATAAGTATACCTCATATGTGTTAACTTCCAATTACCATATATATTTTTAGGGTCGATAAGGGTATAAATAATTTACATAATTGTGTTTTGCTCATTGATATGAACACAATGGTACATATATTGTATATTTTTACTCTTAGTACAAATACACCCTAGTTTTAAGACACCCAATAAATTAACACTTTTGTTAAAAACTACGTTAGAAAAATTGTAATTTCTAACTTTCATAAAAATCTTAAATTGAAAAAAGGTGAAAATAATTTACCCAAAATGATGGATCTCTTTCCCATGCCGCTTTTGATTTCTTTTCTTTCTTTCACGGTGGTGAGTGGAATTGTGAATGAAAGTGAGAGAGCATCCATCAATATATATAGGTATTCAATGATGGTAGGTCCATGCAATCCAAAGAAGTCAAAATAGTTGTTCTCTCTTATATCCCTGCATCACCAATTTTATCTCTTTTTTTTGTTTCAATTGAATCCATATGTACATTATTAATTATCTTCATATTCTCTCTTTATATATGCTTAAAAGTAGATTATGTTCATTATTCATTTTAGTTTTTTCATTAAGCGAGCTCCCCACACATTAATAGTTATTTATAATCTTATATTCATGTAGAATTCCGTGGATCTCATTTATATATTTTTTCCAACCTAATCATCATATATATCTTTTTCATTTTATATAAATATAAATATACATCTCTCTCTCTCTCTCTCTCTCTCTCTATATATATATATATATATATATATATATATATATATACAAGAATTAGTTCATTGCATTAATTCATTTTCTTTCTTTTCTTCCCCAACTAAGCTCCTACTATGAATATTATTATTACTATTGTTATTGTTTTTATTATTATTATCATCATCATTATTATAGTTATTATTTATTTCTCATTTGATATACACATTAATTAATGAAATTTTTGTAAAGTCATTTATTTTCATTTATAATTCATTAATTTATATATGAAAATACATGTCAAACTAGCCGGCTTAATGTCAAAAATACAGGTCGTTACATCTCATCTCCTGAAAACAAATTTCGTCCTTGAAATTTACTAAGATAATAATTAAAAAATCAATGAGCAACTCTCATAATCTCAGGGAAGTGACTCAACATGTAGTTTTCTTGCTCCCAGGTGTCCTGCTTGGCACCATGAAATTGGCCACGTACACGTACTATTGATATCTCGTTGTTGCACAGTTTCTTCACGGCTTGATCAATGATATCTACTAGAGCCTTATCATAAGTACAATCCTCTCACAACTCAACATGTATCCAGTTTATAACGTGCGAGGGATTGAGGTAGTACTTTCTTAACGTTGACACATGAAACATGTTACGTACTCCCGCTAACTGAGGCCGCAATGCCAATTGGTATACCACAATTCTCTCGATAATCTCGAAAGGTTCAATATATCTCTGAGCGAGTTTCCCTAAAATACCAAAACGAGTTTGCCACTTTCGAGGGAAAATTTGGAGTACATGATCACCGACATTGAACTCAAGGACCTTCCTTCGGTTATCTGCATTACTCTTCTGTCTATTCTGAATTGCTTTCATGTTGTGACAGCTCTACTAAATTTTCTCATTTTGTTCTTGTACAAAAGTAGGGCCAAAAACAACTATGTCACCAACCTTGACCCAACAAGTTGGCGATCGTCAATTTCGACCATATGATGTGTAAAGCAGTGCCATGTCCATACTCTCCTGATAGCTATTATTATATGAAAACTCACACAATGCCAAATGATCTTCCTAATTACCCCAAAAATCAAGGACACATGCATGGAACATATCCTCCAAAATCTGGATCACTCTGTTAGACTGGCCATCAGTCTGTGGATGGAAGGTTGTGTTCAAGTTTACTCTTGTCCTCAACTGACTCTACAAGTTTCACAAAAAATGGGACGTAAGCCAAGCATCTCTATCAAATAAAATGGGCACTGGGACCCCTTGCAATCTCATGATCTTGTGGATGTATAGTTGACTCAGCCTCTCAACCGAATCTTTGCTATGCATCGGAAGTAAATGAGCAGATTTAGTCAGTCAGTCAGTCTACAATGACCCAAACAGTATCATATCTCCATAGTAATGTGCTTCCACTTCCACTCAAGAATAACCAAGGGCTGTAATAAATCATCAGATCTCTGGTGCTCGGCCTTAACCTGCTAGCGCCTATGACACCTCTGCACAAAGGTTATTATGTCTCATTTCATCCTCGACCACCAATAAGTACGTCGAACATCCTGGTATATCTTATCGGTGCATAAAGAATAGTATACCTTGAGCGGTGTAGCTCTGCTAGCACTCCCTGTCTCAAGCGAGGGTCATCTAGTATGCACAATTGTCCACTGAACCTCAGTGCACCATAAATGTCAATTGGCCACTCCACAAGCGAGGTGTCGCCCGCCTACTCCCAAAACATCACATAATCAACATCACGAGGCTGCACCTCAATGCTCTCAGCAAGCAAAATCGGCTAGGCTCTCATATGTATGCTAACTTTGGTCTTGGTCGAAGTCTCATGGATACTCATCATTGTTACAAATCAATCATCCTCCACTCTTGATACATAGGTCCATATAGGTGATTTTGAGCCGTTTCCTACTAAGTGCATGGGCCACAACATTAGCCTTCCCAAGATGGTATTCAATACTAAAGTCATAATCTTTAAGCAATTCCATCCATCTCCTCTACCTCATGTTAAAATCTTTTTGAAAAAACAAATAGTTGATACTCTTGTGACCCAAATACAATGTGAATCATTGACCATAAAGATAATGCTACCAAATCTTGAGCTAAAAAATAATAGCTGCTGGTTCTAGATCATGGATAGGGTAGTTCTTCTTATGAACTTTTAACTATTTGGAAGCATAGGCTATAACCTTGTCATTTTGCATCAACACACAACCAAGACCTAATCTTGATGCATTAGTAAAAATTACCAACTCTGAACCCGATTCTGGCAAAATAAGATTTGATGTAACTGTCAAACTTTGTTTAAGCTCAAGAAAGGCATGCTTACAGTTATTGCTCCATACAAAGGTATATTCTTCTAAGTTAGCTTAGTCATCAATGCTGCGATGTGGGAGAAATTTTGTATAAATCAGCGGTAGTAACCTGTTAAACTTAGAAAACAATAAATCTCGGTCATGGTGGTAGGTTTAGGTCAATCAATAATTGCTTTAACCTTGGCCAGATCAACAAAGATACCCTTTGCTACAATCACATGACCCAAAAACTTAACCTCTATCAACCATTTGCATGCTCCTCTTTAGACTTCTAGTAGATTAGAATGTCATTAATGAATACTATCACAAACTGATCAAGATAAGGCTTGAACACCCTTGCATCAAGTCCATGAACATCGTTGGGGCATTTGTTATGCCAAATAGCATAATTAGGAAATCATAGTGCTTATAACAAGTTTAGAAAAGCTGTCTTTGGTACATCCTCTTTCCTAATACAAAGCTGATTATACCCCAAACGCAAATCAATCTTCAAGAATACTTTAACACTATTCAGCTGATCAAACAAATCATCAATCTTCAAGAATACCTTATTCAATTGTTTGTAGTTGATGCACAAGTGGAGACTCCCATCTTTATTTCTTACAAACAACATAGGAGCTCCAAAGGATGTTATGCTAGGTCGAGTAAAACCCTTTCCTAGTAATTCTTCTAGCTAAACCTTCAACTCCTATAACTCCTTAGGTATCTATGGTAAAGAGCTATTGAGATTGGCTTAGTCCTTGAGACCAACTCAATGACAAAATTGATCTCTCACATAAGACGCAAGCTGAGTAGATCATCAGGGAATACCTCGAGGAACTCACATACTATAGGAATATCCTCAAGTCTCGGCTTGGAAGGTTCAACAATATCTATGACAACCACATTCATTGAGTCACATCTCCTTTGGTGTCGCTAATCGACCCTGGGATCTAGGCTTATCAGAACCTCTACCGTGGAACACCACTACAGGTCAATTTGGGATCTGAAATACTACACGATTAGCATAAAAATTAACATAAATGTTATAAGCAGCTAGCCAATCCATGCGTAGAATGGCATCAAACTCCAAAAATTCTAATACTCGCAGATCTACCACTATCTCTGGGTTATCGACACATATCACACAATGCTCACAAATCATATCGGGGTAAATACATTCCACAAAAATAGTACTTAATACATGCCAAGTGGATGCCCTAACTGGTCTAAGTTTTAATCCATCAACAGCAGGTCCAAATAGAAATGATAAAGTAGAGCCAACATCAATCAACACGTACAAAGTGGAATCTAAAATAAAGACGATACCTTTTACCAAAGTCTTGGTAGCCTTTGGATTAAACTAAGTGATTGCATGTGTTTCCTCTCTATATCCTTGCTGAACCATCGGCCGAGCTGATAAGGTAGGACACTCCGATTGCTTGTGCCCAATCTATTCACACTAATAACAGGTGAAAGGTTGTCTCTGTACAACTTGCCATGTTTGTGTTGGTTGGCCCATCTATATTGCTGGTGCCAAATGTAATACCCCAGAATTTTGTCAAAAATTTAAAATAAATAAAATAAGTTGAATAAATTAATTTCAAATATTTTAATAAATTTTGGGTGCAAATTGTGGGTTGGCACATGAAAACTAAAATATATTAAAGATATAGAAAAATTAAGCAAATAAGACCTTAATTTGATAATTAAATGGAAATTAAGGTTTAGTAGAATTTAAGGAATTACTTAAAAAAATAAATAAAAATAAAGTATAAATACACATATTGGCTAATATGTGAATGAATAAGGTATGTGTTAGCATAATAAATGTTAATACTACATATTATAGGAATATATAATAGAAAAATATTATATAATTAAATAAAATGTATTTAGTAAAAATAAATCAAACATTATGTAAATCATAGTGTGTAATTTATAAATTATTATCTGAAAATAAAATAGAAAATAAATAAAAATACATGGAAATAAAAAATACAAATTATTTAATTATTAGCATTAAAAATATTAAAGAAATGAAAAAATATCTAATAAATATAATATTAGATAAATTAGAAAGGGAAAAATATTAGTAAGTACATAAAATAGAATAATTTATGTAATACAATCAAGTTTTTTATCAATTAGAAAGTGGGTAATTGCTAAAATTCGGATTATAAAAGCTTTAGGAAGTGATTTTGTAATTAGAAATACGATCCAACGGCCAGAAATCCATCATCCGTAGGATCTGTAATCGCACGGTCAAGATCAAAGCCTTGACCAATGCCCGGATGCATCAGATCAGCCAAATCGAACGACCAGAATTTAGCATGCGTGACTCGAGGACTATTAGACGATTCAGATTCGAGATATTATGATCTGATGCGTCGATCGAGGTTCATCAAACGGCCCAGATCGAGGCGCTCAGGGAAGATTGCGAATGGCTGCTTCGATCGAGGAAGATCGAACGGCGCATAAACGATCAAACCAGATCAGACGGTCCAGAGGGTTTTCGTTAATCACGAACTAGATCCGCGTGCTATGATTGAGGATCATCAACGGCCGAGATCTCACCTGCCAAAACTCAATCGCGAACGTACACATCGATCGAGAATGATCCAACGTCTGAGATCGAATCCGCCTGATCCAACGACCGAAGATCCATCCGCAAAAACGAGTTCGCGATCTGTTGATGCGCTCGAGAAAGATCGGACGACTGAGATCGAGGATCCGATTATGTTGCTTGATCCGAGAACAATCCAATGGTGCCGATCAAATTCTAATGTGTGTCTCGAGGCAAATCTAACGGCTGAAATTCTATCCGCCCGATCTGATCACGAACGATATCCCGAGAACAATCTGACGGCTCACGTTCGATGCCTCGATAATTACGAAAATAATCACAGAAAATTCGATTAAAAATTTGAAAAAAAATGTTTTTAAACTTCAAAAAAATACATACTATTTTTCTATGCTTGGGGGGCATGAAAATTTGAAGTTTCGCAAGTTTCCCACCAAAAAACTTGCCATTTCACACTAGTTTGAAGCCTATATAAAGGACCCCCATGCTCACAATTTCATTTATCCCAATTCAAGAGCATACTAGTCCCTCTTAAATCCTTCTAGCCTTCTTCTTGGCAATCCCCTTAGTTCTTGAGTGATCCTGAACTATTCTTGAGTGTTCTTGAGTGTTTTTGAGTGTTCTTAAGAGTTCTTGAGTGTTCCTAAGAGTTATTGAGTGTTTGGAAGACTTGAAGCAACGGATCTCTGTCAGATTTCAGAGGTGCGCAGAAGGGACGCATTTAAGGTGGAAGTGACTTCTAACCTTACTTCTTTATTTTGATTTGAATAAATCTTGCATGTGTGATGATGTTTTGAAGATGATTGATTGAATTTATGTCTTTATATGTATGCTTTATTTATTGTGTCATGAATATACATGTTATGCATGTTTAGAAATTAAGAATATTGATGCATTGTGCCATGAATAAATATTTAATGTTTCATGTCATGTACATGTT
>JAJIYU010018530.1:0-11167 GCA_030144865.1 Tinospora cordifolia
TAGCCCCACCTTGGTTTTCTTCCTGTGTCCTGTGTTTCCTATTCTCATTCTCGTTCTGCCTGTCCCCATACTGTCTTCTTCTCCCTTCTTTCTCCTGAAGTGTATCTCCTATTCTCGTTGCATGGAGCCACTTCAAATTCCAGTCTGGGATCCATCTTCCTTGCTTCCTATCTTTCCTTTCTAACATCCTTCCTTTCTTTGCATTTTCGTACCACTTTTCCGTCCCTCGTGTTTCCTTCTTCCACCTTCCTTCCGTCCTGTAGTCCTCATTCTAGCTTTTTTTCCAACATTGGCTGTTTTCCTTCCTCCTCCAATCTTGTCTCCTCTCGATCTCACCGTCTTCCTCTGTTTTCCTCCATCGCCTCCGATCTGAAACCGCCATCCGCTCGGAAAGTTCGCCAGATTTTGAAGTGGGATATTTTGATTCACCGGTTGGACACAGCCAGAAGAATGGAAATTGCTAGATCAAAGCTAAAGAAGAAGATTGTTATTAAGCATGTTTTGCTCCTATTTTTTCAAAAAGTATTTAAAAACCATTTTCACCCTCATTTTTAAGCATGCAACTCATATGTCAGAATGCAAGGTCATAAGTATAATCTATATATAATACTACTAAGTGAATTTTTCTTGAAAAAGAGAAATTGAGATGAGTATATTTGAATTGATATGATAGGTAAAGACTGAACAATAGTATAATCATCATAAAAATAAAATAGATTTTATTACATACTATTTAAAAGAGCTTTTCTTTCTAAAGGGGTTAGACTCATATTAATAAAGTCGGTCTTTAAGGAGTTGCCTACATGTTATCTCTCAATATTTAAAATCCCTAGGGAGAAGCCACTAGGATTGAGAGATTGCTGAGAAGTTTTTTGGGTGAAGGAATGGAAGAAGGTAATGGGTACATTTAGTAGAATGGAATCAAGTGTAGCTAAGGAAGGAATTGGGAGGTCTAGGGATTGACAACCTAATAGCAAAGAATAAGGGAAGATTAGTTGTGGGCTAGAGTGATTAGAAGCAGACATGGTCTGAATATTAATAGTAGAGATGCGGGGGTATAGAGGAATGCAACTCACAGAATTGTTTGGAAGTTTATACATTCATTGTATCGTTGTTATGCTCCTCTTTCTAAACTGCAGTTGGATAGAGGTGACGCTATTCAGTTTTGGGAGGACGTGTGGTGGGAAATGAGGCATTTTTAGGCATGTTCCCTAGCCTGTACAGGCAATCACATTGCTCTAGTTCCTATTTTATTGGGTAAGGTTCAAAGTCGGCATCCATTCAGTGGGACCTCCATTTGAGATTAGCCCGCGGTCCGCAGTGTGAAGAGGAAGAGGTAGCTCTCTGAGTATTGTTAAGGGATCATGAGTTGTAAGATGGAAATGATAGAGTTGTTTGGTTCAAAGAGACTTCTGGAAAATTTTTCACAAAATCTCTCTTTTTTTTGTTTTTGATTGATGTTCCATTGGTCCAACCATCGCTCATATTAACAGAGATTTGGAATGCTCCTATTCCATTTAAAGTGAAGTTCTTTGCTTGGGCGGTGGTAAAAGAGAAAATTAACATTGGAGAAATGATATAAAAACATTTTCTGCATTATTATATTTCCCCCCCTCATGTTATCTAAATAAACAAAGTGGCAAGTCAGTTGCTCATTTGTTCTTGAGGTGTCCTTAGTCAAGTTTAGTGTGGGCAAGGTGGAGAAGACATATTCCTAGAGATAAACGAGCAGGACGTTCAATTTAGTTTATGTTTCTTTCGGGAGGAGATGTGTGCGAACTGCAGGGCTCATTGGATGGTGGCAAGTTTGGCCGTGGTTGGGTGCTTGTGGAAGGAAAGAAATGCTAGGCTTTTTGGGGATAAGTTTTTACCTCTAAGTGTGATTTGGGAGGAATCTTAGTCTTTAGCATCCTTTTGGATAAGTAGCTATTCCTAAGTCGCGGTGGTTAAGAGGGTGGGGGAATGTCTTGTAGGCAGTCTTGGGGTGGTTTTATGGGAATGGGTTTTGTAACAACAAAATAGTATGTGTACGCCCAGAAGGGTAGTCATTTCAAACTTGTAATCAATCACATATCAATAGAAGGTTTTGTTTCTCTTAAAAAAAAAAAAATACAAACCCGTTGGTTCAAATCATATGACCATGAAAATCTAAGGTCCATGTTAGATGTTGATCCATTTGTGCAATTTTATTATTGTTGTGTTTTTGTTGCGAGATAAATATTAGTTACTTTTTGCTGCTCGTAGGTGGAGGAAGCTATGGGTTTGTTGTATTATGTCAACATTTATTGGATGCTAGAAAATATGCAATTAAAAAAGTACCTATTAAAGAGGAGAGCGAATCATCAACACTCTTATTGAGGATATTGAAAGAGAAACATTGAGGTATATCTATCTTTTGTATGATCTAAAAGTTCAAGACTGAAATAGAGATCAAGAGTACTTTGATCATGTAGTATGATTAAGAAATCAAGTTTGTGATATATTTTTAAATCAAAATAGTGTTGAAATTTAATTTATAATTGTAAATGCTTCTACTCTTCACTTCTAACTGAATTGCAATGTCTTCTTTCATTTGTTTAATGTGAGTTTGGATAAATATTTTCAGTTTTACATATTTGGATGTAGATTCTAGCACAACCAAATTTCCGATGGGATGCCTTTCAACACTTCCACTCTTGGCCAACCATTCACTCTTATTTGAGCTTAAAAAAAATCTCATTTTGTGTCTTGTGTGTAGCATTGGGTGATGTCACATATGCCACATACCTCAACGACATTAGAGTAGTGGCAATGTTCCCGAAATGCTATTGTTTCCATCGATGTGGCATTTGGAAGCAATAAAATCTTGTTTCGGCAACCCCCCTCAAGGTTATATGAGGTGGATGACATAACATGATATTGATTGATTGATTGAATGATTGTGTTTAATTTTAGAGACAACCTTAAAGATTCATAACAAAATCTAATTCAATCCACAACCTTTTCTTCAAAGCAAACTCTTTTTCCAACTAGGCGTGTAAGGTTTCTATGCTTCTTGCTCTGATACTTTGCTCTAACCTAACCTTTAGTTACATAGAAGTAGACACATCTTTCTACGTTTGCTCATCTCATATAGGTCACCTTTTTTTTGTTTTTTTGTTTTTTTGTTTTTTTTTTGAGAGGTCAATGGGTACTGAGGCCTTATATCCTTACTAATTACTTTAGAGCATGGTCTGATCTAATCGTTAACTTTCATTTTTTGTACTTCTCCAAACACTAATGCCACTTCTCCAATATCATTCTTTCTTTTGCCTAAATATTTTACTTTTTTTTGAAAATAAACTATATGGTTACTAATAATTTAAAATTTTGCCACGTGAGCTATCTAGACATAAGTTTACAAAATATTACAAAGCTTGAATAATATTGTGCTCGTCACACTACCAATCCTTGAAGCTATACCCCTTTCCTAGTCTTGATGTAAATATCTACGTAGAAAACAAAATTGTGGATCTCTTCCATATCATCCCATTTGATTTGACTTTATTCGTGAAAAGCCCAACATTCAGTTCTTCCCAGCCACTGTACCGGATTGCAAACGAAATTGTTCTCCAATATTTTTGTAATATTCTTGTAGAAACATTTTTTGGAACCTTGAAAAGTCTACCATGGAGGGGGATATGATTTTCTAACACTATTGTTGCCACTTTTTCCATACATTCCGCAAAAACTATGCACTGTCCGAATACATGTTGTATTGCTTCAGCATTGTTCTTGCACAAATAACGTATGGAAGGATTTGATACATGATTGGGAAACCTCTTTTGTAAAATTTTTGTGCTGTTTAGTTTGTTTAAACTAATGAGCCAAGCTAGGATTTTGGCTTTCATAGGGGCTGTTGTCGTCCCAATAAAATCTGCATTAGGGAATGTTTGATTTGAGCCCCATCTACCAAGTTGGACATGAAAGATTTGAAAGAAAACTTGCACCCTGTGTCCCCAAGGCATGTCTTCCTCTGTCGATGGTTGTACACTGTTCAAAATGTTCAACAATTCAGTTATCTTCCCCACGTGGCTGTCCCCTATGTGTCTACTCAGGTGTAGATTCCATGCCTAGTGTGCTCTTTCCTTTAGATTGCTGAAAACTAGAAAATTAGAAATAGGGGCCCCGTGTTGGTCAGACATTTTGTACACATTGGGGAACACCTCGTTTAGGTTGTCTGGTCCACACCATTTTTCCTCTCAAAATTCTATTTGGTCTCCTCTCCCCACTTTCCAACTTTTACAAGATTGAAATCGAGGGTAGATGCTATAGATAGATTTCCATGGTGATCTTAAGTTGCTTTTGTTGTTAAGACCTACTTCCCAACCTTGAGCTTTCGATCCATGAATGCTTCTAATGACCTTTGTTGATAACATCCTCGACTCCGTCCTCATACGCCAAAGCCACTTTCTTCTTAATGCCATATTTCTAATTTTTAGATTTCCCACTCCCAACCCTCCATGTTGCATATCCTTACAGACTTGTTCCCACTTTGTGAGATTTTGTCCTTTCTTTTTCTCTTCTTGCCTCCAAAGAAAGCTCCTCATTGATTGTTCAATTAGCACCACTACCTTTTTAGGCATCCTAAATGTTGGTGGAAAGTATGTTTGGATGGCTTCTAGAACGGTTTTCAACAGTAAGAGTCTTCTCCCCTTGGATAGATAGCTTCTTTTCCACCTTGCCACTATTGTTTTTATTGCTTGAATTACTAAATCCCAGAAATCAGTCTTATCGGGGGTACCTCTAAGTGGTAGACCCAAGTATTGCATCGACCATTTTTAGGTAGACACACTGAGCTCATTAGCCAAGTTGCTCACTTCGGTGGTATGCATGTTTATCCCCAACAGTTGACTCTTGCTTGTCTTGATCGATAATCCTGTCAAGAAGCAGAATGTATGATGAGCACCCATAGCAACTTTTATATCCTCTTTTTTGTTTTTCATGAAAATCAGACAAACATCCGCAATAGAAAATGTGTGAGACGAATTTCATCCCTCCCCACCTTCATTCCTTCCAATTCCTTGACCTCCACTACCTTTTCAAATAGCCTAGGGAGAGTGTCCGCCACCAGCGTATATAGGAAGGGGGATAGGTGGGTCCCTTGCTATAGTTTGCTGTGCCCATTGAATTTTTCCCTCGGTTTTTCATTAATAAAAATTGAGTAATTTATTGAATTCAGACTCGCCCTTATCCATTTTCTCCACTGTGGGCCAAAACCTTTTCTTTCCATGACAAAGTCTAAGAAATCCCGTTGAACAGAATCATATGCTTTTGCAAAGTCCATTGTCAGTAATAGGCCTTCCTTGCCACTTACTCTGTAACCCTCCATTGTCTCATATGCAATTAGTATATAATCTAATATTTGTCTATCTTTGATGAAGGCCATTTGTTGTTCACTCACTGTTTTGGGCAAGATAATTCGTAGTTTGTTTGCTAATGTTTTGGCAATAATTTTGTAGATGTTTGTAGTTAGCTAATCGGCTGAAAGTTGTCCACCTTGATAGATTTGATCTTTTTTGGGATTAGGGATACGTATGTTTCGTTGACCTTCTTGTTTACATTAGCATCTCTATGGAACTGATGCTTATAGGCAAATATGTCACTTTTGACTGTGTCTCATTCCTTATGAAATAATGCCATTGTAAATCCATCCGGGCCAGGGGCCTTCCCCCCCATCACAACTGAAAACTGCACCCGTAATTTGCTCTTCTTTGAAGGCTCTCTCTACCCACATCCTATCTTCTGCTGTGATGCCATTCCATGCCAAATGTTCCACCAGCCAATTGACTGTATTCTTCTTTTGGAAAAGCTGTACAAGGTGCTCACTGATCATGTGCTGGAGTTCTATTTTTGTTTCCACCGTTGTTCCATTATCCTCCATTTTACTTAATGGTGGTTCATGATTTCCTTAAGGGGAGTGTTCTATGGAAATACTTCAAGTTTATGTCTCCTTTAGCCCATTGCAATTTGGCTCGCTATATTGCCTCCTTTTTATTTTGCATTCCAATTATTGTATTTCTTCAATTATCTTTTTCCATCTATCCATACGGCCTGTAGTATTCTCGCCCTCTTCCAGCTTATTGTCGAAGCCTACCAGCTCTCTCAATAGCTCATCTTTTTGGATCTTTCTGTTACCTTCTGTCCTTTTACTGTTTTTGTTGACAAGGTTTATTTTCTTCATATTTTTTTTGGACATTTTGAAACCTTGGCTTTTTTTCTTTTTCCATTAGTGTTTCTTTTTATTTTTTGTATTTCTTTTTTAATTTTTTAGTTATGAACTTGTTTTTCCATAATTTGGGAGTTTGAGAAAAGCTTTGGTTTTATTTTATTATCTTTTATGTTTCTTTTAAAAAATATTTGTTGTCTTCTATTTGATTTCCCTTTTGCGTATTAATTATTCAATCAATTGAATTAATAAAATGAAAATTTTGACGTGTTTCATTAATTTCATATGTATTGAAAACTAATGTTTTATATGTGGAATTTGCAGTTTTTTTTTGTTTGAATTTCTATTGGAGGTCGCAAAAATTATTTATTAGTTTCTCTTTTTGCATGTTAATAAGTTTTTCAATTATTTCCCTAACAACATGCACAAAGAGGTGAAGATACTAGCAAAACTTGCCCATCAACGTGTTGTTCAATATTATCAGGTGAGTTATTTATGCCTTTGAAACTTTTAGAATTAGAAATGACATCAAACAATTACTAATCAAATTGATTAATCTATTCTTTCTAAATTTTGTTAGGCATGGATAGAAAGAGGATATATGAACATTAGCGCCAACTTATGTTCAGCCAGTTTGGGCTCTGTGCTTTTAGGATCTTGGGACTCAGAAGAGGAACGGAAAATTTTGTATATACAAATGGAGGCTTGCGATGAGTATACTTTTTGCTATTTCTTCCTATAAAATTTCTAATTAGTTTTTGATTGTTAACTTCAGATTTTTTTTAGAGAAACAAAAAAAATGTATTTATATCTATAATGAAAGGTAAGCATGTACAAAGTAGGGCATGGAGACTCCGCTTTCAAAAGATCCAACATTCCTTCAATTACTGAGCCGCACTCCCAACCCAAAATCTTTAGACAACCCAAAAAAGATGCTAAAAGATGACTCTCATACATCACCTACAGATGAAAATTCATATTGGAGTATCCTTATATTCCTTTCATTTTAATATTGACCAAAGAATCGATAGGTAACCCCCCACAATGATCTTGCGAAGGCGGATGAATAAAAGTTATGAAAGGAAAAGTATTCGTTCATATAAACAAACACTTTATTTATAGAAGAGGAGAACTACTACATCAAGAGGGAGAATACAGTCAAAATCACCCAACACCCCTCACAACAACTACAAAATGTTTCCCCACCCCCAAAGCCACTCCGAAATAGAGAAACCTAAAGACATGAGCTATTGTTAATCTAGAAAGAGGCAAGCGCCAAAGAATCTCTCCAAATCTGACCAGGGGGAAGCCTCATGTCTTGAAAAATCTTAGCATTCCGCTTCTTCCGTAAGCACCAAATCACGACCATACAAACCACCACCCAATAATTTTGCCTCTTCGAACACAACTCCTCGCAAAATGGGTAAAATGAGAATGGAAACTCAAGCTCGTTTGCCTCTGAGTCGATACTAAATTGACTCCTCCACCTATTATCACAAACATATTTGGAATACGTGCACCTAAGGAACAAATGATCAACTGATTCCCCATCCATCTTACAAAGAAAACAATACGAGGGCGAGAGGCAGACGAACCATTGTGAGACTATAAAGATTGCATACATTGTTAACAAATGTGGGTAAATAGATTCTGACGCTTGCTTGCGGAGATAAACCATTGAGGGAATAAACACATTAGAGAAGTCATTTTTGTTATATATTCCTCATTGTTCATCTTCCCATGTGAAGCTAACTTTTCTCAAAAATTTAACTTTGATGGCACATGATACTATTAAATGAAGCATTTTAATTTTTTTTTGTTATATATATAATATAAATTTAACCTTTGACGGCACATGATACTATTAAATGAAGCATTTTAATTTTTTTGTTATATATATAATATTACATGTATCAAATTATATCTTGTGTTCTCTTTTCATGGAATGAAGGAGCTTGCGGAAGTTGCTTGATGAGAACTATACATTCAACAAGGAGCAAGCTTGGCGCATGCTTAACCAAATTTTGGAAGGATTAGAGTACATTCACAATGAAGGAACAATTCATTGTCATCTCAATCCACAAAATATATTTCTTTATTCCTCTATGAACATTAAAATTGGCGACTTTGGATTAGGTAAGATGTAATACCCCGAACGTTTATGAGATGTCCATGTAACTAATGTACAATGAAAAACTGAATAACAAACTCAATAAACGAGTTCAAGATGGCCAAAATGTCCAAAAATCATGTATTATAAGTATAAATAAGTGTAAGAGTGATGCCAATCCGAGTAACACAAGAAATAGCAAAGAAAAACACTGAATACCAGAAATTACATTCTGGTGACCGCGGTCAGTCTATAAGGACCGCGGTCGGTCTATAAGGACCGCGGTCATTGCATGAGAAACCAGAAACGAAGGAAAACACATCCCTCTGGTTATCGCGGTCCATGAAATGGTGACCGCGGTAATCACAAATGACATCCAAACTGAGGGGCTACTGGTGACCACGGTCCATGAATGGAGGACCGCGGTCATCCAATTGAAACCACACATGATAACCGCAGTCCATGAATGAAGGACCGCGGTCATCAAATGGAAACTCACATGATGATCGCGGTCCATGAATGGAGGACCGTGGTCATCAAATGGAAACCCAAAAATGAGAAGATGCACACTGTTCTGTCGACTGCGGTAATCACACAGTGACCGCGGTCATCCGTCGTTTCTATATAAACAAAGCACGCGCAGAAAACCCTAGATCTAGCATTTCTTCACCGCAACTCCGTGGTTTCTTCTCTACTTCTCATCCAAGCTCGTTTTCTTTGATTTCTAAGTGTTCTAAGAGTGGTTTGAGCCCCTTTCAAACCATTATCTACCGTATTCAAGCTCAGATCCGTCAAGAACAACATTAACAAGGGTGGATTTGAGTTGTGCTAAGGTAAAATCTCGAGATCTCTTGAAATCTTGCATTTCTTAGCCTTCAAAACTGTTTTCTATAAGTGAAAACTATTTTCAGTGAGTTGATGTATGTTTTAAACAAAAGATCAAACATTCGAAACCTAAAAGTTTAAATGGAAAGTTTGATATGATGAGATATTGGTTTCTTCGTTGTTGTCCATAAAATTTGAACATTATTCTAAGCCTAATATAATATCAAGTGCTATTTATTTTAATTGAACATAAATCTTTTCTTTTACTTGAATTTATTAAACTAGAAGAAATGTTTAATTGGCTGTGTCAGCTTTTTTTATTTTTAATTTATGATTTGAATTTTAAGAATGTATTTGATTAATAATAGTACTTCTTAATTGATAAATAAAGAAGGCATTGCATTCAATAATATTTTCTTTATAAGGAGAAATATTTTAGATAACAAATATATAAAAATAAAGACAAGGAGTTCTCTAAGCAAAGAAAAGGAATATTATAGGGCCTTTTGATTTGTATTATGAAAGACCAATTAGCTTGAGGTCCTTAACATTGCCAGCTAGAAGTCAAGCATATTGATTTGATTTCCCCCGAGTTGGGGTAGGCAAGTTCTTGGCAGCTTAAAAGGAAACACCATCCAAAAAGCTAGAAAAAAACAAAAAATTCTCACATAGAGTCATAGACCCAACTCTAATGTAATCCTCATTGATGATTTTTTTTGTGCATAATCTAAATGCTTCAAATAACTGCCAAGAGGATGACTCTTAAATAATTCTTACAAGAACTAAGGAGACTGCAGTTAGGTCTTAATTGAAAGGAAAATCATTACATTTATTGCCGATGTTTGTAAACATATATTCATGATCCCAAATTCTTGTGCTGAAGGGGCACTCAGTGAAGAGGTAATCAATTGTCTCACTATGATTCTTGTGAAAGGAACACCAATGAGGCGATGTTTGTGCTTGCAAGAATCTCCTCTAGAGAAATAAACTATCCAAAATCCTTAGCTTGAGCTACACTCGATCTGTCCAAACAGAGGAGTGAAAGTTTAAGGTGGAACGCTAGACAATTGGGGAATATCGAGAAAAATTAGGTAGGGAAGAATTTTGAGGCCTTGAGTTCCTTGATTTCTTTGAAAGTTCTTCTCCGTGGAATTAGACTTCCTAGCTTTAGTTGCGAGATTAAGATTGAGGTTGAGTTTTTGATCATTGTAAGCCTCAAGGCAAAATGTGGGTTTCTCTTGTCCTATGCATAACTATGGGTTATGATTGATCAACTGCTTATGTCACTCATGATTTCACATGTGTTGTTGAAATGATTATCCTAATGAAATTGAATTATTTTTCTAGTACCAAAATTTTAAATATATGTCATTTATACACAACTTTTAATAGTAACTGTCCACATGGACAGTTGTTGGCATGTCGAAAGCGTTTTCTAGTATAAATCATATTTGCATTGAAAACTTCTTTACAAAAGACACTTTCTTTTTTTGTTAAGTTTGAACAAAAGGCACATTTAGTTTGAACAATTTTTTTTTCTCTTTTCATGGACCATTAATGTGCAAAAAAAAAAAAAAAAAGAGTTGAAGATTCTAAGTGGTGTTCTGTAGCTTTACCAAACCTCTACTTTTGCTTCAAATTCAACGTCTAATTGTAGTAGAGGTTTAAGCTCTATTACAATAAGTCTTGTTTTTTTTTTCTTTTTTTGTAGAGCTTCTACTTATACTTTGTTTATAGGTTGAAAAAAATTGAAAAAGAATCTAAAAGGATTTTTTTTTTAATTTACCCTTTGATTTTTATAAAGGTCACAAATTGAGTTGCTAAACACCAGCTCATTATTGAACAAATTGTGATTTTGTTAGGTTTTGAAGATGATAAATACAACTGATAAAATATCAATTCTTAGTTTTGGAAAATCGATGACTTGCTTAAGACATCACTTATTTCATATATTATTTTAGCAATTAGTAAACTTTAGTTTGTTGTGTTATCTTTCTAGTTGAAAAATGAGTTAGTCTACTTTCTTTCCATTTTCTTGATTTATG
>JAJIYU010018531.1:0-11165 GCA_030144865.1 Tinospora cordifolia
AGGAAAAGCACTCAACTAAGACATGCGCAGATGTGTTGGGTGCACCTTTAGTATGTCAAGCAGCATCGAAGGTGTTCAAAGTCATTGCTTTCCATGAACCTAACTAGTTCCCTGAATTCACATCCTCTAATTGGAAACTTTTTGTTCCAAGACTTCATAAGAGACTTTAAAATTTGCCCTTTACAATTCATAATTGTTCCTTACATAGACGCCACCCAAAAACCCATTTTGGAGTTCTAAAACAACTGACTATAATTAGTGGCGCTCACCTGCAACCTTGACCAAACCAGACCACACCAACCTACATAAAAAAAGGCCTATCAAGGTCGGGTTTATCTCACTAGGTTGAATGAGTTTACAAATTGGGGACAAAATCGTTAGGTTCGATCTGAATTTAGGGTAAACATGACCCACAGGTCTATTCTTAACTAAACCTTAAAAAAGCTAGTTTCCCCTCTATTCTTCTCTCACGCCTCCGCTTTTTCTCCCCCTTCTCGTTTTTTGTTTCAACAAGCAAAAAACACCTTTCTCCTCTCTCTACCTATTCTCCTTGTTGACCAAAACAAACTCTAGTTTTCCACCCCCGCCCCACTCTCCCTTTCCCTACTCTGTGTATCCACCCAAAACATAACAAACACTTGAGATTCAAGAGATGACTTGAAATACTTCCTAGACCCTAGTTACCCAAAGAGTAGGGGCCCTTCTTGTGTGGCTATCATTTCTATGAGACTAGACCATTTTCATGGAAGTGAAATTGAGCTTGTTCGCAAAACTCATAGGACTCAGCAGCATACTTCTCTTGATTAAGTATTCAGAGTTTGTGGCAACATCGTGCAAAGATGGTTCGTTCAAGTCTGAAGTTTCAATGCTCAATAGACCAACTAATATAATGCCTGTTACTATATTTCTGGCATCAGTTTCTTCACGGACCATTGTTCTTCAAAATCATTTGCTCATGAATCTGATCTAATGAGTAAGTTGACACAATATAATGACTAAAATTAAAATCAAATGTATTTATTGATTGTTTTTTTTTTCCTAAAAGGTTCTTGTATTCTTGCTCTTTTAATTTTGTGTGTGTAAGTGTGTCTGTGTGTATTTTTAAGTAACTTCATGACTCTTCTATGTGTAGACTATAGTATTGGACCCAATCACCAAATGTACCCAACCCTTAGAAAAAAATAGGGTCAAGTGAAAGCACGTGTTTAGGTGATGGCAGGTGGCTGACCCATGCACACACCTAACTAAAATAACAAATTTATCATATCCATTAAGTCATGATCCACAGATACTAAAATTTAATTTGAACTTGAAACAATGTACTATTCAATTGTAACTTAACATCCAAGAGTTGGCAAATGATTTATCCAAGACTTGACATACAATTAAGATAGGAAATTTGCCTAGATGGCTTAAGGAATAGGTACCAGAAGGTTTATCTAGAATGCTAACCAAAGGTATCACCTTTCCATGTCATCAGGATTAAATCATACCATAGAGTTTGCAATTAGTTGATCAATCGACAAATTTGCTTGTTCATTGGTTTCTACTATTCACCTTGTATTCCCAATCTTTACTAGATTGAAGTCTTTCCATGCAATTTCCAACACTTCTCTTTGGTATCCCAAGCTTTTTGACAATAAGTGCACCATACATTTCTTTGTTATCTCAGTTTGGAACCAGTGAATTGTTACTTTTCTAACCTTTACCTTTACTAGCATCATAGGTAAGCTCTTTGTCTTCTAGGGCGTGAGAATTACTTCTCTTCTACTCAACTCGAAAAATAGAGATTGTCTTGTTCCAAGAAGAGAGTTTAGCTTACAATTTGAACTTGTACTTGATCGAACTATGAGTTTAACCCAACCAGATTGTCATCGAATTCCATAACCATGCAACAATAAATTTGTCTTCATTATCCCATGCTGTAAATTGGGGATACCAACTTTTGCTCTAGAGCCCAAAACATGACTTAACTTTCTTTTTGCCTTCAACAAAGTATATACCAACTAAGACCACTTCGAACAATTCTTTCCATCCAATTGATATGTTGCTAGATGTTTGGAAGTTCTCCATTGTCCATCTTATCAACCATTTTTCATCACTCTAGGTAGCTTCTAAAGTGACAAACATTTTGTAAACTTTTTTTTTTTTTTTTTGGATTTAGAATCCATTAGTGGAGAAGCAATGAGTAACAATAGCAATGAACCAATGACACAAATAGCAAGGACAAAAACAATGATGGTGATGGCACACAGCAATTGCACTAATGATGACAACAATGACGACAATGAAAGCCAACTCAAGGAGGTTTCATGATGTGATTTCAGTTAGGGGTGACAATTTATGACATAACACGATAGCCTGATTGAAAAATGATATGCATTTAACGAGTTTGGATTTAACACAAGTGGGTTTAGCGCAAAACAGGTTAAAGACCCCTAAACACAACTAAAATTTAAGTCATGAACAAGTTAACCTGCTAAACCCGAAAATGACAATTTAACATGATTATAGACAAGTTAAGAGACAAATTATAAATAAGCTAGTTTAAATTAATATATTTATTAATATGATGATGATATAATTTTTTATTTTTTAAAAAAATATTTTTTATTTAATTTATTTTTGATAAATTATTTATTTTTTGTATTTTTATTAATATTTTTATAAAGAATAATTTCAAATTTTGGTTACAAAAAATTAAATAGGTTATACATTGGTACACGATTATGACAATTAATAAATGGGTCGAATTTAATTTTGTAAATCTAACACGATTAATAAATGAGTAAAGGTTTGGGTTTACAATATATGGGTTATATTCGTTTATGACACGACCCGTTCCAGCAACTCAAAAAAGTCTAGCGATGAAGGCTAGAAATATGTTTCTAATGATGAAGACTGAAACATGTGATTCCAACAATAAAAGCCTAAAAGCTTTGATCCATTTTGTAAAATAAAAAAGAATAGTAGACACAAGGATTTAATGTGGTTCCGATGGCCTACTCAATGGGAGAAAAGAGACGAATTTTCTTTATTATTAAATATGTTGTCTGAAGATTCACACCATATAAATAGATGTACAACAAGGAACAAAAATTCGACTTCGTCCTAAACTTCGACCTTTAAAAATTAGAATTAATTCGAAGATTTCGAGAAATTCGAAAGAATTTTTGCAAAAATTTACAAACTTAGAAAAATTCAAAAAAATACTATGTAAGTGCTAAAATATGGATAATTTTTATTAAAAATACCAAAAACAAACATAATAAATATATTTTACATATAAAGTATACATGTAATGGGTTTGAACATTTATTTTAACATTAGCAATGTTTTATGCACATCGCATGTGTTAACTTAAAACTGTTAGAAAAAAGAAAGAAACAAAAAAAATTTATTATCAAACCCTAATGGTCTTTGCAAACATAAACCTTAGTTTTCATTGCTCTTTCTTTTCTCAATGTCTCTTCTCTTAGGCTAAAAGCTTATTTTTCTCTTATTATTCTTCTCTTTATCTTCTCTTCTTCCAAGTTATAGTTTGTTCTTCTTTCTCTTTGTGCACCACATAAATTCTTTCATTAAAAATGCTCTTGTTCATGACTTTTATACAATTTTTTTCTACTAAAACCTTCAAAACTTCAATTTTAAGTGAACTTCGCCAAAATTTTGTAATATTATAATTACAGGCGAACTTCGTTTCGATTGTCCAAATTACCTAATTAATTCGGCTAATTTCAACAAACTTCTACTAATTTTCATACCATGATGTACAATGCTTAGGCATAAAATAGCAACTATAACAATCTTAGTAACTATATAAACAAATACTGTAAATCTACACTGAAAAAATTGCAACTATGTAATGAAATTAAAATCATAAATTTCCCTCCTTCTTCTATCCAAAATTTCTAGAAAAACTATAACTATATATAGGTATTTCAATCCCTCACTAGTCGAACATGGGATACCGCAAATATACCGTGGAACTAGACACCCGAAAAGAAGCTAGAACATGTGACTCACCACACACCTCCTCTATTGAGCAGGATTTGTCCTTGAACATTCTCTTGCTACTCTCTAGCCACGAGCACGGTACTATGGGACAAGGAACTTTAACGTGCCTCCTCTTTTCTTTTCGAATAAAAAAAATTATATGTGAAAATCAAATTAAGCTTCAAAGTGATAATGATTTTCATCAACATATGTGAAGTACTACGACTAGGATGATTGACTTTTAAGGACTAATATCAAATTTTTAGGTGGAAAAAGAAAAAGATCAAGAAAGCTCCTTGAGTGAAGGACATGAAGAAATGATGGGCCTAGATATGATAGGTCACCAAGATGTGGGACCACATCTAAACCATACACCACACTCACTTTACAACGAGCTAGTAAATCAAAGAAGCACACCAATACCATTTGTATGATGCAAAGACAATAATATGAATGTTCACCACATCTCACCTTCCAAATTCCACTATAGCCATGTTTTCTTAGCTCATCCTCTAAGTCTTGGAATCTGTCAACTTCCTGAAAAACCAAAGGAACAAACTGAATCCAAGCCATGCCATATGGTGCAAGCATGAAGAAATAATTTAAAAATAAATAAATAAATAAAAATAAAAGAAAAAAAAATCTAAGAAAGTGGTACTGCATGAGAATGTAACCCAAAAGTTGATAATTCAAAAAACCTTGAATGCTTGGTGACAAAAGATGCAAACTAAGGTCAAGCATGATTAGATCAAACAAAACTAACATAAATAAATAGCAAAATGAGCGACAAATGCACAAGATTTAAAATTTCAAAGAAACATGAGAAATGTGTACTAGGATAAATGGGGCATTGAGAATCTTATAAAATCAGCTGAAATTGCACATTCTAAAATCATAAACTACTAAGACTACGGACATGCCAATCACAGTTTATCCCAAAAATAGGTTTTGGAGCAAAATAAGAAAATACCAGAAAGCACTGCTGTCAAACCATCAGTGAAAAGTAAAATTTCAATTAAAAAAATTACTGGAAAAAGAAATGCATAAAAAAGGCAAAATAACCACTCTACCAACTTAAAAATGGATGGAGGATGCTATAAAAAGGTGACATCCTTAGTCTAGTTTTTTGTTGTTTTGCAATGGACATTAAATGATTAAGTATGATAAAATTAACTGCAAAGTGGAAATGTTACGATAATATATCTCAAGCCAAGGACTCGCAAAATCACCACATGGGATTTCTGAGTAGTTGGAATCATTGGGCCCCATCTCCTAGCACTCTAGTTTTTCAAAGCATGAGTTCTTTGCATTAACTTGTATTAATTAATACCAGAATAGGCACCAGCTCAAGTATAAGATTGAACATACCAGTATTAGTATGGGAAAAACTAGGAGGTTCTATAAGACAAGGTCTATGAAGTCGCCCAATGATGATCATAGGTCATTATGAATAACAATAAAGGTTATGGTCCTAAATATGATCCTCTGCCCTCAGGCGACCTAAATCTATACAACATATCCAAGCCTATGTAACTCACCCACAACTTAGAACATTAGCTTACGCCAATTGCGTAAGCCCACTATCTGGGAGACTATATTAGGGCTTTGATGATGGAAGCATTTGTGTACCAAGGAAGAGATGGTTTAGGTTGAATTCATGAAGATACTACAATAATAGCATGATTAATGGTCCAAGCAAGGGGTCAGATGCCTCATGCGGGATGATAGAGTATATGTGGAGGATGCATGTCAAGGTATGTTAGGTTAGGCAGCAAGTGTTGCAGTATTATAAGTAGAAGGGTAACAGAGAGTGCATAGGCTGACAGAATGAGGATTGAAACATGGAACACAAGAGGTTGCAGTTTTAGCAAGCAAAGATGCTTGATCAGGTGAACAATATGGAAGCCAGTGCCAAATTTTATTTACAGGACACAAAGATGGAGAATATTAGCATGAGCAATCAGTCAATTGTGGGGGCCCAGTAGGGGCGGCAAGAATGTTGGAGAAATCCCCAATAGAATGTTGGAGAAATCATGCTCGGTGTGTGCATTCTGCCTGTCAATCCAAGTGAAAACAAAGGAGAAGGCTTCTGGTGACTGATGGGGGTGTATGGTCCAGCCACACTTGGTGATAAGGAATTGTTCCAGGATGATATTTTTTGACAAGAAACAAAGAATTTTATAAATTAATGAAGTCGAAATAGACCCTCACAATGGGAGAAAAGAATTTTGAAAATGAAGAAGAAAATCCAGACAAAAATCAATGTGGGAACTAAAGACCATCGCCTCAACCAATTACCTAAAGAATATTCTTTTCCCAATTAATTAAACTGACCCACCAAAAAAAAAAACTATATATATATATATAAGAGAAAAGAATTTTGAAACCCAAGAAGAAAAAATCCAGACAAAAACCAATATGGGAACTGAAGAGCATCCCCTCAACCAATCACCTAAAGAATATCCTTTTCCCAATTTGATTGAACTCTCTCTTAAAAAATACAGCAGTTACATTCCTTCCAAATCGACCACATCACTGCAAATGCTACCACTCTCCAATAATCTCTAAACCTAGGAAGACATGTTTCATTATCTCGATAGGTCTACCATGATATCATTCATGACAATCCTCCCCAATTAAGCAAATCATCCATCTTTTCCAAATACTTTTTTCTGAAAGCACTCTCCAAAAATAAATGAAAGAATGATTCTCATTTGTTCTACTCAAACAACACTTGCTAGGCAAAAGCACCCTATTCTTAAATCTTTTTTTTTTTTGGGTATAATATCAAGGATAAAATTGTTCTAGAATGAAATCATCAGTCTATCAATGGTGTGTGAGAGAGGATGGCATATGACAGGTGATCTCTAAACAGCCAGATACATGGATGAAAACATAATAGCAATAGAGTTGCAAGAAGCTTGCAGATGTTTGATCGACAAATTTCAAAGCTCAAGTTGCACAATCCTCCTCTTTTAAATTCTAAATATACATGGTCCAATTTGCACAGAAATCGATTGTGGCAGGTTGGACCACTCTGTAATGAACTCAACTTGGTCAAATTTGTACCTATTTTACCAACAGAAGGCAATTGTTACAACAACATCATATCATAAACCCATTCTTTTGGACACAGCAAGTTAGATGGGGCCCATCTCCCTTCAAGTTCGAGAATGTCTAGCTCACAAATAGGTATTTCAAGGTGAGGATGAAAGAATGTTGGCAACTTCCACAAGCCTACAAACAGTTGGCTCACGGATTTATGCTCAAGCTAAACCAACTTAAGGCATTCATTTAGATTTGGCACACAGTTTTTTGGGGCAACTAAACAAAAGAAGGTAAAACTGGAAGAGGTTATCCGGGATTGGAGGAGGATGAGTAGTCAAGGAAACTGGACACATTCTGTAAATTACACAAACCTGAATTGGAGGAGGACATCTATATTAGCTAGGATTTGACAGCATTACAAAAGGCTAAATCAAATGGCTACAGAAGGGCGCGAATTGAAGATTCTTTGACTGAATTTTGAATTTCATAGAAGGGGGAGCAAACAATTCCTTCAATTGAGTGGGATGGCCAATCATTTGTTATTGGGCTTGAGAAGGTGGCAGTCAAAACTATCTCCTACTTCACAGAGGTCTATCAGGAGGATAGGGGCACACAAGGGAGTTGGGGGGGTTTGTTGGGGATGGGGACATAGAGGAGCTGCGGAGGCCATTTGAGGTGGAGTAGGTGCGGGATGCAGTCTTGAGTCGTAAAGGGTTCAAGGCTCACAAACTAATTGGTAAAAGGGGAAATGATGGACATTATGCGAGATTTCTTTAGCTATGGGGTGATCAATAAGGTGATTAACAAGACCTATATTTGCTTTACAGCAAAGAAATGGAGACAAAGAGGTCACAGGATTTCAAGCCCATTAGTTTTATAACCAGCTTGTTACAAGATTATTTCAAAGACTTAGGCCTTGCATCTCAAGAAGGTGGTTCACAAAATGGTGGACAAAGCTCCGTTGTTATAAGTTTTATCAACAATACTTGTCCTGATAGCAATGGCAAAAACTGTTGTGCAAAAGTCCAAATCTTTCCTGTGGGGCAGATGGCAGGGATTGCAACAAAAAGTTTGGTGAGGAGTTTAGTTTAGAGACCAACTAAGGAAGGACTTGGCCTAGGCAACATAATGGTAAAAAAAATATGGTTATGTGTACTATTGGCTTGGAGAATGCTTAAGGAAGAAATTTGTTGTGGGTTCAAGTAACAAAGAGCAAATGTGGGAGAATCTCTCCACATGATTATGAAGAGTGATGGATGAGGCAAAGGCAATGTTGGTAGAGGACCTTGGAAGTTTGCCTTGCACTCACAAGGTTTGCACATGTTTGCCCATGATTGGGCAATAAAGAGAGGTTTTGTTTTTGGGAAGATAGATGGTTGGGGAAAGTTCCATTGCTAGAGCTTATCCACGTCTCTATAAACTTTACACAGCCCATAACATGCCCATGTCTCACTTTTTATCAGAACCACTAAACCCTAACAATAATTATCATGGAACCTCCTCCTACTTAGACACTTATCTATCATAGAACAATCATAAATAGTCAGCCTACTGTCTCACTTAGAACAAGCACATCTCTCTAATATTCCACAAAACCTTGAACCAACTGGATCCATATCATGTAAATCATTAGTAGAAAGGCCATTAAACCCTATACTAAGAGCAAACTCATTTCCTAGTATAGCTTTCATTCGGAGACCACACATTCCATCCAAAATTAAATGTGTTTGGATGGTTATTGACTGTTGGGAAGATCAATACAATGGACCTGCTGCAAAAATGTCCCCTGAACACATCTTTCTCCACAACACTGCATTTGTGTATTGGAGGGGAGGATTCAGCGCATATGTTTGTTTTCTGTCCTGAGATTCAACAAATTTGGTTTAGGTGGTCACATTGGTCCAAGATCATTATGGTCCACCAATCAGCATTAAGGATTGCATATATCTATCTAGTCATCCCATTGGGTCGAGTGTTGGCAAGGAAATGGCCAAAATTGTAGTATTTGCCACCTTCTGGCACATTTGGTTGGGTGGAAACACAATATCTTTAATAACATATGCTCTAATTGGGATTGGTTGTGGGATTCCATTAAGTTTACAATTGCTTTTTGGGTGACAGCATCAGATAGCATGAAGGACCCTACTATTGCCAACTGGCTTATGGATTGGCAAGCATTCATGCAATATACTTAGGTTTGGGAAAGGAGGGTATGAATGGTTTTTGTACAAAAGGTCCTTTTGAGTGTACCGCCTCATAATTAGTTGATTATTAGTAAACTATTTATGTTTGTCCCCAAATATATGATATGGATACACATTGAAATAATAATAAAAAATTGAAAGACAATAAGTAAATCCACTCAAGAGATGCAAAACTTCCAAAAGGTCAATTTAAGGATCATATATTTTGAATTCAATCTTCTCTTTTAATTCATTCATATTTCTCTTCAAATAGAGAAAACAAATACCTACCATTTACCCAACAAAAAGGTGTTAGTGAACACAAAGTAATCCCTATAAGTTAACTTTTCCAGTTGATCCACCCAATTACTTCAGATTATACGAGCTATGAGAATTGAGGTTGTCATACAAGATACAACTACAAATACCACATGCAAAGCACATCAAATTGAAAACACAGTTTTTTCACAAAAAGAATTACAGTTCAAAATAGTGCAATTCAAAGACATTTACCTGAAAGCACATTATATCAGGCGACCACAACCCAAGCTCAAACACTATCTTTCTCTTTCGCCACTCCCATTCTAAAATATGTCGAGGTATGTGACAATAAAGTTCACGACGGTGTTTGAAAGCCAAGTAGTCAGCAAGTATGTTGTAGGACAAAACTATAAAGCGCTCTGCAAGCCACAACAATGAGCTTAAATGAGTTTGATGGATCTATTGACTCAAGTGAAAATATTGCACTAGGCGTGACTGTCAGCCTTGCAACTTGTATTTCTCCCTGGAAAATAAAAAATAATGCTATCATCTTAATTCACCATATTTGATTGATTATTGAAAATCCCTTAAAAAAACATGTAACTTATTTCTATTGTTTTTAGAGGTCCAACTGTTCATATGATAATCTGAGAGTTGAGACAAAAGGAACCTATTTGTTAATCCTTCTCACTCTTTTCAATCTAGGTAGACCTTGAAATTGCAAGTTAAGTGGGGGGAAAAACATCAAAAGAAACCAAGAGTAATCAATAATAATAGAGGAATGAAATAAAGGTATTCATGTTTTTCTTCCATCTGTCCCTTTCTTTTCTTTCTCTTTTTTTTCACAAACATAACAAATATCTAATGGTCACATAAGCAACTCCGCATCTAGCACTTCAAAGGTGTTAAAAATGCTCTCTGTATCTTATTGAAGAGAACAAAATTGGCTCGATTACCACACTCAAAAATCAAAATACTCCAATCAGCAAACTGCAAACCACGAAAAAAAACGTTTTATGTGTAATACTCCTGAAATCCTACCAGACTAACCATAAAAAACACTGATCCGTCAAATAGTACAAATTCCTCAAATCAATACAATAGCAGTATAATTTGATTCCATTTCTAAATGACTCGTATCCTAATATAGCAAGCAAAATGCAGGTTACATTTGCAAAAATACAACTCAAATAACTGTAAGCAACACAACTAATTAACACTTCCTTTAAAAATAAAAAATTAAAAAAAAAGGTCAAGAGAGTATAAAGTCAACAGCTTCAAAGGCATTATCTATCAACACCAAAGCGAAATAAAGACTCAATAAAAAAAATCCTCAAGCTACCACAATCAGAAGGCGGCTGCTTTAATGCGTACTCCCAGTTCCGGAAATCCGGAGGCTTGGTCTGCGGGTGACGGATCGGTCTTGGCTGACGAAATGCAGGCCTGTGAAACCCGCCCAAGTTCCGAAAATTCCGACCATCACCGTGGCGAAAAGCAGAATTCGCGTCGCTGACGGACCTGAAATGAGAGTCTCCACTCACAAACGCGCCTCTTCCACCACCGCCACTCGGCCTATCCGAAAACCCTCGTCGCCACCGACTCCAACCTCGAGACTGCATAACAAAGACGAAGTGTCAGCGGTGTTCCGTCAAGATTTCCAAAATCAAACGAAAATGA
>JAJIYU010018532.1:0-11187 GCA_030144865.1 Tinospora cordifolia
TGCATTCATCTGCATAATGCTATTGTTCATGCATCCATGGCACATGTTTTAACTGTGGAATACTTGTTTTAAGTTTGAATTAGACTGCATTACTCACTGAGCCGCCGTGGAGAATTAGGCTCACTACTCTAACATTTCAGGTTCTTCAGCCGCCGATAAGGGCAAGGGAGTGGTCATTGCGTAGGACTGCCCTCTCTTACTCTTTTGGGTAGGGTTTCTTATATTTTCCTTTCCTGTTACTATGTTTTGAGAGGTAGAACCATGTATAGGGGTGAAGATAGCCTGTATATAATGAATAGTCTCTCCCGTTGCTACATATGTGTAATGACCCGTTTTGAAAATATGAAGTTCTTATTGGCGTTCATATGTTAATTCTTCTGCATTGCTTATGATTACTCTAATAGTGTGTAATGTAGGTAGTATGATTGAGGCTTAACAGTGTCTTAGCAAGCTCGGCTTGCGAGCGGGTTGTTGGGATACTGTGCCGGTCGGATTGCCCTTCATCCTAGGGAAGGGGTCCCGACAATTCTTTTGTTATACATGCATTATTCAGTCAAAAGTAAAGCACATATATTATAGATAAACAAAAATAAAAGCATATATATATATATGCACGCATTATTCATAACACTTAAGAATAAAAAATTTCATAATGCCAAACAGATATACAATCCATCAAAAAGTGTAATTATTATTTACACAACTTATCATTATTAATCCTAATAAACAAAAATAAAAGCTCTATAAGCAAGAATTCTTCTTGAAGGATTATCACATCTCATCTTGATTCACAATCCAAGCATATAAACTCAAGTTCTCCATTGTTCCAATCTTTATATATATACCTACATCAAAAAACAAATGAAGTTAATTAGAATATTTTTTTTTAAATAAGAACAAGAGCTAAAAAGCAACTATAATAGTTAAAGCAACTCAATATATATCTAGATAAAAAAATGAACTTAATTAGATTAATTTAAAACAAATAAATTAAGAATAAGAGCTAAAGTCGAAATCATTGAGGTTAACCTATTAGCTCAAGAATTTTGCCGTGCTTTCCCTTGAGGTTAGTCTAGTAAAACAAGTCGAAAAAATTGAAAACAGAAACTAACCTAGAAAAATCAAATACCAGATACAAGCCTGTATACTGTAAGAAAAAAAACATTGCAATATCTAATACATCGAACAAACATCAACTTATTTCATTTATGGCTTTACTCCAATTTGGGGAAAGCACATGAAGATATGGTTAAGATTATAGAAAAACTTTAAACCTTGCAAATCATAGATTTCTTGTTCTAATCTTTTCTTCTTGTCATCAAGTGCTGTCAATTACTTTTCATGATCTCCAATCAGCAAAGCAACTGTCAGTTATCCATCCTTCATACTCTAGTAGATCACGAAGGTATTTGTTCATGCATCTCTTATGGTACTTTTCAAATTTTTGCTCATCGATGGTACTTTTTGAAGCATTCAAGATATAACTAGTGTTGGATAGATTGCAGCAACAAGCACACGATGCATTAAGATATGTATCTATATATGCCATTCTACCTTCCCATCATTCATATAACACCCTAACCCCCGTATCTTTAAGCACTGTACATGACCACCGTTCTCTTGATAGTATACTTAACAAAATGGTGGGTCGGGCTAGTGTTACTTTACAAGTGACACTCACTTGTTCTTTTCTCTTCAATATCTCGTGCCTTTGTATAAAATTCAAGAATACAGAACTTTCAATAAAATCAAGGCAAATTAAAAGAGGTAAAGAAATTCAAACTATTTTATTCATAATAGAAAGAATAATTGAAAGTACTAAACTTCTCAAAAAGAACTAATTGTTACAGCGGAAGACTTCAAAATACTTTTCAGTAGAAAAACATAAAAACTTTGGGCAACACGCCCTTAAAAAAAAAAGGTATAAACTATCTTAGAACTATCCATATTCAATTGCTCCATGGGTTTCATGTTACTGAAAAATAAGAAACGAAGGAGTGAGCACATAGCCCAATGGATCTTTTTCGAATAACCATTTTTCATATTCAAACTCATAACACAATCATAATTGAAACACTTGCAATCATTAGGCATTTCAAACAACAATTTGTTTAAGTCAAATCTCAGACCAAAAGGGCCTTTAATCCCTTGATGCTCTTAACTAAGTAAATAGGGCCTACTCGGCATCAACCCGTTAGTGGCACATGTCGGCATCAACTCGTTAGTGGCATGTGTCGGCATCAACCTGTTACACGTGGTGACTCACAAGGTAATGTTGTACACAACCTCCAAGTACTTAGGTTTGAAAACCATATGACCTAACTCATATGAAACAGCCTTGACCACTATGATGGTACGTGATTATTATCACCATCGTCTTAGATTAATTCTCATATATCATGATCTCATAAAATAAACTTCAGAATATAAAATGAAACTGAAATTCAGAATATATATAGTCAATTCATGAAACACTCATAAAACATGCATCATACTTTAATTTAAAAGCCTAAGCATGATATTAACATGGCATGGATAATATGATTGCTCAAGCATGAATCAAAACTGAAATACTGAAATAAACATTTAAAATTCTGAAATTGAAAATCTTTGATTTCAATGAAAAACACACAAACAATGAGTATGCCATAAATTTAAATAAGAACAGAAGGGTGTTCTTTAAATCACTTCCGCATTGTGACGCTTTCTTCAGAAACTTCGGCAACAATTCTCCCCATATACTAGTGCCAATGAAGATTGCCCAACTTAATTTTTCAATTTGAGAGAAGAACTTCTCACGCACAAGTAAGAGGAAGGAAAGATGGGAAGATGTGCCAAGAAGAAGGCTTAGAGAAAATAAGAGGAAATTTCAACTCTTATTTTTGGAATGAAGGAATTGAGAGCCTAGGGGGGTTTATATAGGTTTTCAAAGGGAGAAAAATAGCAACTTTTGAGTTTTTCTTGGAGTAAAACACTCTAATTCTCTTTAATTTCGTACTTTCTAATTTTGAGAATAAAATGAGTATTTTTTGAATTTTTTTTGAAATTTAGAAATAAATTTTTGGATTTTAGAAACTTTTTTTTCGAATTTTTTGTGATTTTTTTGTAATTTTTGTTTTTAATTTCAGATCCTTTGATCTTGGCCATCGGATTTCCTTGAGCGCATCAATGGTTCGCGATCAACCAAACAACATCTCAGATCTGGACTGTTGGATCTTCCTTGAGCGCAGCACGGTTCGCGATCATCGAATGCGGCTTTGATCTAGACGCTTGGATTGTTCTCGAGCGTAGCACACAGATCTCGTTTGTGATCAAAGAAAATGCTTCGGATCATTGGATTGTCCTTGATTGCTGTGTGCGGATCTTATTTCGCGATCAACAAAACAGATCCTGACCGCACGATCAACCTCGAGCTCAGTGTTCGGTTTCGCGATTTGGTTTTTGCACCTTCGTTGTGTGTTGTTGGATTTGATGGACTCTATCGTGGCCGTTTGATCTTGATGATTCGGTGCATTCGGGCATTGGTGCGGATCTGATCGTGGCTGTCGGATCGTGAGATCTGATTTAGATCTACGGTTTGCAGCCGTTGGATGTGTTTTAAGTTTAATTTTTTTTATTTTTCAGCTGAATTTCTTATTTTATTTTCGAATTTATTGCCAAATCTTGATCCCAGTTGACTTTCTAATCTTGTTTTCATAAAAAATTGCATATATCATTGTATTTTTGACTATGATATCCCATAATATTCATTATATTTATATATTTTCTTCCAAAAATCCATTAAACTAATTTTATTCCTTATTTGTGTAAACTAGGACTTACCAAAATTTTTATCCGTCAATTCCGTATAATTTTCTAAGTAAAAATTCAAAGTTTATATGAACTTTTCGAGATGTTACAATTCATTATTGACTCCAGCAAGACATGCATTTTTTTGAGAGGAAAATCAGTGATGCCAGTGACTGCAACTATTTTTCATTGAAATGTTATTATGCTTAAATACGAATAATATGCACAATGTGTATGATTCGCACTGGTTAATACAAAAAATTAGAAAAATTTTATTGACTGAATGATTTAGAATATTTGATTAAACTATGGGCCACATGTTTAACTGCACTGATTATTTATGTATTCTTTACAAAATATAGTTTTAGTATGTCAATTAAATAATTAATTAACATATATTTTGCAAAGAATACATAAATAATCAGTGCAGTTAAACATACGAATCATAGTTTAGCCAAATATCCCAAATCATTCATGCAATAAAATTTCCTTAATTTTTTTTGTATTAACTAGTGCGAATCATACACACATGTTTTATTAAACGCATTTAAGCATAATAACATTTCAATGTAAAGCAGTTGCAGTCACCGGCATCACCGATTTTTCTCTCAAAAAAATGTATGCCTTGCTGGAGTAAAAAATGAATGATGGGAAGGTAGAATGACATATATAGATACATATCATATAATTTCAGTAAACATAGTGCTTAGGATGCATCATGTGCTTGTTGCTGAAATTTATCCAACACCCAACCTTGGCTGAGTATCTATCTTCAGGTTTAACAATATATTGATATTCCTGTAGGTGTATAATACCAAAATAACATGTAAAAAGTGTATAATAACAAAATAAAAAGGTGTATATAATGTGAGAACAATATTTAGTTCAAAGAAAGTTGAACAGACCACACAACTATTCACTATCACATTCAGACGAATACAAATACAAGATTTGGAATAGTGTGATGTACCTGGTTCTTAGCATTTACGATCGTCCTATTGGGAGAGGATGAACACTCGTTCTTCATTGTAACATACGAAATCACAAGTAAATGAATAATTGAACCGAAAAATGAAACGAAGAAGACAAAGAGATTAGGACACAAAAATGAACTAAAACTGAATATAGAATCGCAAGTATATATATATATATATATAATATGTACGGTATTTTAGAATGAATAATTCGGGTATAACAACAGATAATACATGTATAATATTTGAATAGCTGGAAAATATGCATGAATAGTGGTATAATGCAAGAATAATATCCGAATAATTCAAGTATAAAAATTGTTCGGTTGTTTGGCAAAAACAATCAAAAACGAATATATATTTTAATTTTTACTGAATAATGCTGGTATAACAAAAGAATAATTCATGTATAATGTGTGTGATTAACGGTATAATGCAAGAATAATTTCACAATAATACATGTGTTATACAATAAATTATATACGCACGATAGAAACTTACATATGTTAAATTATGTAACACCCACGAATTTTGTTTGAATTTCAAATAAAATAAATTAACGTCACATACAAATTATCTATATATATATATACACACCATAATATTTGTGTATCATGCATAAATATATATATATATATAAAGAGAGAATCTGCTTCCCTCATCGCCAAACCATAATTTTCTGGTTTGGCCAAGAGCTCCACAATAATTTCTTCTTCTTTTTTTTTTTTTCCTAATCATGTTAATTGATATATATAAAACCTTATTATAATTTTACAAGTATATATATGTATATATATATTTATTTATCTCTTCGATATGTATATACATATACTAATCATCTTAATGTATAGACCTTATTATAAGTTTTATATGATTAGACACATTTCAATCTTTTTGATTGTTTTGATTTATATTACCCTTATTATAAGTGTATATATGTTATCATGTTATTATTTTTTATTTCATTTCCATAAAAATTATATGTGTTACGCATATTATATGTTACTGATTATATAGGTTAAGCAGTGACAATTATTTCATTGACACAATTAAAATAATATTATATGTGTTAAATTATTTATTATCTCATACTAAATAAAATAATCATTTATCTTATTTTCGCTTGTGACGTAGCGTGCTCGTAAAGGTCCGGGGTGTTATAATATATCCCCCTTAAATAAAATTTTGTCTTTGAAATTTGTGTCGAGTTAACTCATGTTGTCCATTAGTCTGCGTTTCTCAAAACTCATCACGCTTGTGCTGCACTATTCTGATCCTATACCGAGAATCCTTCTATGTTCGACCAAATCATATTTCTCAGATTCATGAATACAACTAGGGCATTTATCCACCCACATTAGATTCATCGTCTTGCAATGATATTGGACGTGAATTTGTTGCTTCTTCAAAAACATTCCCTAAAAAGCCATTAAAATTTCCTCAAATCTTTTCCCTAATTGATCATAACTATAATGGCCACCACCTTCTAGCTTCAAACATCTCATTTTCAATTTTCATTGATGATTTTGGAATAACGCATGTACTATTTTTTGGTAGAACGATTGTGAACATTGTTTTCTTTTTGCATTAATGCTAAGAAGACCTTTGAGTCTACAACTGTTGGGATCCAGTGCATTAGTGCTGGTATGATCTCACCCATTATTTTCTTATTCTAATTTATCGATATGCGATTAACAAAATCCTTTACAATAGTTTCTCATTTCTATTCTAAAAGTAAAATGATGACAAATTCTTGATGTCTATTTTAAATATATATTTGCATATGTTTGAAACCCATGATCCTAGGGTACTTGATTCGAGCGATAAGTGCATACTATATGGTCATGAACACATGTCTTCCTCTCTAGGAGTGAGGTTCATTTGAGTACAACTTTCATACAACTGGGGTGTGATCCTCCTGTTAAGACTGTTGAGAATCTAATATTAACGCTCTATGAAGACAATCTCAAGCTAAGTGTCCTATCTGTTTACAAACATGACACAACCCTAGTTTCTTGACTTGCTCCTTTTTCTCACTGCTTATCTGTCTAGGCCTAGTCTGCCAAGACTGTTGCCTATTAATCGTCTGATAATCCCTAGTATGGACGCCTCGAGGTTGCTGACTATGTTGCCTACGTTGCTTTTTTTTGGGGCCTCCAGCAATTTTCTCTGACTGTGCCCTCTTATGCTTGACCTTTACTGCTTGTTCCTATTCTAAGTCATTCTCACTTGTCTTCCACCAATAATATGCTGGTCCCACGAACTGGTATGCTGGTAACATCACCCTTCTAGGTCCAGTCACCCCCCTAGCATTCAGATACTGATTCGTTTTGATGAGCCACCCTTCTACTGCAAAGGGATTAGTTGCACCTTCAAAAGTACTAGGTCGCAACTTCTAGAATTCATTCAACGAATCCCGCTGCTCCTTGTCATAAATGATTGATCTACTCCGTGTCAATGTATCTGTAGGCCCATCCATCTTATGAGTTTGAGGTTATAGTTGCATCTGAGGCTCTAGCTGCACTGGTAACTGCACTTGTGTTTAAGTAAGCAGCGACAGCTATGATAAAGTCGATAACTACAAAGTCCTCACTACTTGTTCCACAAGTTCTGGAGTAATCTCTAATCTCACTTTTTGAAAAATCTCTGTTCTCAACTCCAGGGTTACTAAAGTTTTTCTGGTCACTACCACCCTCGATGTATTCTCACCACCCAGTACTGGCTCATCTCTTACCTCTTCTTTGACCATATCTTTCCTAGATTTGCTCCTTCTCCTTGGCATGAACTACAAGCCAAGAATTTAACTCAACATTTAATGACCTATTCATGTTAAGTTGAAGAATATTGTTTATTTTATATGTATACATCTATATATATCTATCTTCTATTATCTTATCTTATTGACCACCACTTCCTATCAACCTATGCCCTTTCGCGTTTCTCATGCTAGGGTAATTCTAGGTGCATAGTCTCTAAGTTTTTGTTTTGTTTCAATTGTCTAGGGGTTTATGCTTCTAAGTTGGCAGCGTTTCGTCTGTTTCTGGGTACATGAGTTTGGATTATATTACTTAAATAATCAAACTACATATATATATAATAAACAATCACCCAAAAATCAAACAATCAATACACGCTAGCATAATGCAATCCCAAAGCTTCCATCTGTGCTTCCAAGTCCGTGTGTCCCATCCCACACTCGCCCTTCCACACAGACTTCCACCCAGAATTACATTATACCCAAACAATGGTGCAAGTGTCTCAATATCCATGATTGCAGCTATCTTACCATTTTTAATTGGGCCCTTGGTTAAAAATAGAGCGACAGTGCACCCACAGATGTGTTCTAAGGCTGACGCAAGCCTCACAATACTGTACTGCCCCATCCCAATACAATACAGTGCGTACAAGTTCAGCAAAGAAATTGATCACTCACCGAACATGTCCGTCATTCTCTGAATCCAGGATTCCTCCATACCCCCAAATCCATATGCACCCCATCCTACATAGAGACCAGAGATACAGGCTCTTCCCAAACTCGAGTCTTGACCAAAAAAGTGTGCGTTCAGACACGTTATCAGTCTCTAACCTATGCGCTAAAGTCTTTTAATTTATTTATGATCCACTGTGCCTTTGAGATAAAACTTGGTTTCTACCTATACCTATGGTCATGGTATTAAACTCCATTGCCTCTCTTTTGATGCCATAATTCCCGAATCAGACTCGTTCTCGAGTAGGGATCAACCTTCAAGGACATCTTCCTGAAGTTGAAATCAAACCATCAGGGATAGTGCACCTCCTAAGAATGGCACCAACCCTCAAGAACACCTCTATAGGGCCAACCCCTCGGGGCACTCTTTCTAACAAAGGCACCAACCATATGAGGATCACTACAAAGATAAACCATCAGGGGTACTTCTTCCAAGAAGGGCTATTAACCTTCAGGGGTACCTTCTTCAAGAAGAGATCAACTATCAGGGACACCCCTCAGTATTCAAGTAACACCTGTAACCAGTGACTCAGATACTCTAGCATCACTTCACTCTTACCTAATCTCTACCCCTACTACCACTTTTCATAATCATATTCAAAAAAATTCATTTTTCAGTGAAATCAAATCCGATGAAATTCATTTTCAGTGAAAATCAAGTTCAGTGAAATCATATCCGATGAACTCAAATCTAACCCAGTGTACCATAATACTGGGCTCTGATACCATATTTGTAACACCCCAATTTTCAACCGGACCTCCCGTCACGTGAACCTCACGTGTGGATCGTCGCTCGTAGAAAATCAGAATGCTACTTAAAATTTTCATTCTGTCCAAATCTTTTTCTTTAAAATTTAGTTCATAACCATTAGTTCTCAAGTCAATATCTAGATAGATATTCTATACAAAATGGAAGATCAAGATAATTCCTCAATACATTCACCGGATTTCATAAGATAAATCATGAACAATGTAGTGGAATAACTTTAAAAATTATTATTAAAACCAAAATTGTTAAATAAGAAAAGTCATTTAAAGATAAAATAAACTAAAATTAAAACCAACATAAATACATTAAAACAATCCAGTAAAAGACAAAAATCATAACCTCCAAGTCTCCTATCCCGGACAACCTCCCCAATGAGGCATCCAATTAAAATGTGAGTCTTCTGACGTAAGTTATCATACTCTACGTTAAGATGTACCTGAAAAATAAAGTGGGAGTGAGCTCGAAAGCCTAGCGGATCATTCCTACACATCATATGCATTACATAGACCCAATCCAAAACATTACAAACACTTTCAAACATTAGGTGTTTCGAACATTCATTTGTTTTAGTTGTAATCTAAGACCGGAAGAGGGTTGAGATGTCTCTCAGTTTTCCCTTTGATCCAATCAAATCTTAGAGTGTCTTAATAACCATTTAAAATCAATTGACACACACATCACACTTAAGAGAGAGTACTTATCGTGACTCGTACCATCTCCCAAAGACTTCGAGCTGTTACAGTCAGCTCTAGTTGGGAATACCTACAATCCACCTTGTAGCACAACAATCTCAAGCGGTGACATATAGGAGATGCCACCTTGATCCGCTTCAGGCTCAACAATTGTACCGGTACGTGGATTCTTAATAAACCTTCGTCTTATTTTTGTTTTACAAACAATCTCAATCACATCAAGCATCACACAATGTACTAGCAAAATAGTTCCACTATGCATGCAATTTAACATGATAAGGTGCATGAGTAAACAATGGCATCTAAATGCATATTTTTCTATCCATGCATGCCATAATTGAATGAATCTAAGTGCAAGATGTTATATTCAATCATGTCATGAACTGAT
This sequence comes from Tinospora cordifolia, assembly GCA_030144865.1. Taxonomy (NCBI): domain Eukaryota; kingdom Viridiplantae; phylum Streptophyta; class Magnoliopsida; order Ranunculales; family Menispermaceae; genus Tinospora; species Tinospora cordifolia. Next base: position 10,100 of record JAJIYU010018532.1, read on the forward strand.
TACGCATGAATCTAAATAATTCATCATACATCATTCAAATAAACTAAACAATTTCAATCAATTTCCTTATAAGATTCTAATAACCTATAACTATTCAAACAAATACTTTGAATTTAAAATCTATATAATACATATGAGCAAAGAAGTCACGCCTACTTGGTTTTGTCGATCTTCAGGGTGACCTTGCTTTCCTTCGAGATCCTTGATACTTTAACGTAACATGTGAAGATTTGGGAATCACAACTTGATCAAGCTTCCTTTTCCTTGGACTAGTATACAAATCCAGAAGCAGCTCTCTAATAGTGCCTTTGTCTTTTGTGTCTGAAACTTGCTTGAATAAATTCTATCATTTCAGCTTTGAACGAATGTGTTCTTAGAGATGCCCTATACCGAGAAATCAATGGTCATTATCTAGAGCTAACTACTACAGTAATAAAAGGTAGATTATACTGATCAGAAGTACTGTGTGACACATCCATTCCAAGAATGATGGTTGGAACCTTGGGGATCAGGGGATTAGAAGAAGATTGTCCGACTGACAATAAAGAATTTAAGCCACCAAGCACGACATTGATCTTCAGGAGAACATTTGTTAAGTATTGATCATTAACCCTTGTTGGAGCAATGCATTGAGTCACAATACCAAAATCAACCAGACTTTTCTTCTTCCACAGACCATATATAATAGATGTTTTCTTGTTTGGTACAGACAAAGAAGGCGCTAAAATGTTGTAGAAGGTTTAACGTGTATCTGTTCAAACATCTGCTCAACTCGGATAGAAGGAAGAGTTCTCCTAGCCAAAGGGTTCTCTTTGAATATATTCGATGGTCGATTGACAACAACCCCTTCAGCTTTCCACATTTAATAAGATCTCGAACAACACTACTCAGAACTCTAAATTGATTTACTTCAATCCTCCAATGGTGACCTATAACACCCCAACCCCCGTGTCATTAAGCATTGGACGCATCCACCATTTTTCTGACAGTGGACTAAACCAAACGGCGGGCCGGGCCGGTGTTACATTACAAGCGACGCACACTTGACTTTCTATTTCAGTCATTTCATGCCTTAATCGTATTTAACC
>JAJIYU010018533.1:0-11212 GCA_030144865.1 Tinospora cordifolia
ATTATGAATAAAATAGTTTGAATTTCTTTATCTCTTTTAATTTGCCTTGATTTTATTAAAAGTTTTGTATTCTTGAATTTTATACAAAGGCATGAGATATTGAAAAGAAAAAAACAAATGTGTGTCGCTTGTAATGTAGCACCAGCCCGACCCACCATTTTGTTAGGTCCACTGTCAAGAGAACGATGGCAATGTACACTGCTTAAGAGATACGGGGGTTGGGGTGTTACAGAAGTGGTATCAGAGCCTAGGCATTAGTTGCTGGGGCAAAAACAGAAAGTTACTCTAATACCAAGAGTGGTATCAGAGCCTAGGCTTTAGGTGCCTTGGGCTAGAAAAAGAAAGTTAAGCCTAAACATGTGTTGATTAGGCTAGAGATAGAAAGTCAAATATTAGTTGCTTGACAAGAATCAGAAACCCAAATTAGGTTTCACCCTAAATTGAATTAAATTTAGAATGCCCTACCTTCTATTTTTGAAATTAATGAATGTTTTAGAAAGTGTTTTCAAAAAGGAAAAATATGTTTTTGAAATGTTTTGTTTGGATACAAAGACTACAAGTTGAGTTGATAGTGGGTAAGCCTTGTCCTGAGTAAAGCTAAACATTGAAAGGGAAGTGGGTTATCTCGCCCGAGAAACCGTGGTTGCTAAGCAGACTTTGGTCTCGCTGCCCGATCTAGAGGTTGTCCCACTAGCTTATATGAGTAGTCAAAGTTGAAGAACATCCTTATTTTCTATAAAAAAAAACTAGAAGGTGGAAAATTAGGGCAAGGAATTGAATAGAAGTCAAAAAAGATGCCAAAGGTGGTATCTTGACTAAAACCGAGGTTGTAAGTCAACCAGAACCGAACCCTAGGTTTAGAAAAAAAACCTTAGGTAGAAATGGGTGTAGCCATAGTAGCACAGTGGATCAAAAACATAAAATTCTAGGACATAGACTAGAGACAGGAACTTGTGTGAAAACAGAAAATTGTTTGATCAGGACACGAGACCAAAAAGCTTCTATAATTTTCGGTTTCTATGTAGTATGGGATGCATAGGAATTCGGGGTTATGGAGAAAGCTTGGACTCAGAGAATGATGGACCATGTGTGATAAATGATGGGTAACTTTAGCAGAATAGGTTTCTCTATGCTCGTTGGCATGGGACGGTGGAGTATAGTGGGCTCGGGAACCTTAGTTATTGAAACATTTGCAAAATTGTTTGGGTGCGGCTATGTTCTGAATAAAAGCCTAAGTGGAAGGGGTAGAGTGGTATGGGACACTTGAACCTGAAAGCTTAGGTGGAAGCTTGGAACCTTGCTGTGCTAGCATGATTGTATGATTGTGTGATATGCATGCTTTACTGGTTATGTGCTTTGAAACCCAAATCCTATACCCATGCATGAAAAGAACCTAGAAGAAAGACTTTAGGCCACTGAATAGATCAAGACCCTAGAAACTGAATCTAGAGTCATGATAGCACATATATTTGACATATACTAATACTTCGCTCAATTTTACAAGAAAATGGCTAGAGCTAGAAGGTACGTAACCTGATCCACCACCTATGAGGAGACTGAACAACAAGAGCAGGAACTGCCTACTGGGATGGAGACACGAATGGAGGCGCAGATGGAAACCATGATGAGTAAAATGTCACAAAGGGTACTAGATCAACTGAGAAGGACACTTCCACAGATAATCCCTCAAATGGCTCCACAGCCTCAAGCACTTGAGCCTATTCTAGTCCAAGTCCCAGCACCAATACATCAAGAACGTCAAAGGAATCCAAAGGACCTAGAAGATGAAAGACAGAAGAAGATGCTGCTAGATTTGCAAAAGCTCCACCCTCCCTCATTTGATGGAACTACCGACTGCATCTCTGTTGATCATTGGTACTAGGAGATGGAGGAGTTACTAAATGTGCTGAAAGTGACGAGTTCACGACGAGTGGCACTAGCCACACACCATTTCAAAGGACCAGACCGTGGATGGTGGAGAATGATGCAGATGGATCCCAACACTGACATTGCAACCATGACTTGGGACGAGTTCAGAAAAAAATTTTATGACAAATTTTTTTCAGAAGCAACTCTCAGAAAGTTTCAAGAAGACTTCGTGAGACTCAATTAGAGGGATCTCACAGTAACTGAATACAAGAGGAAATTTACTGAGCTGGCCAAATTCTCTCAAGAATTGATTCGGGAAGAAAGAATGAAGGCCAACAGATTTGCACAGGGTTTCAAGATCGAGATCCGAAAGGTTATCATAACATTGGGCCTCCGAACCTATAAGGAAGTTGTTGAACGGGCCCTAATTCTGGAACAAGAGCACAACCTGGAGCAAAGGTTGAGGGGAAACAACAAGAGGCATGGGAGTAAAAATAAACGAGGGACCCAAAAGAAAAGCAAAAGTGGTAAAGCTCCACAAAAATAGGGGCAGAATAAACACAAGTCAAGGGAAGAAGTTAAGAGGCTGGGATTATGTTTCGCATGGAAGCAGAAGGGTCATTTGGCAAAAAAATTGCCCAACTGCACCAGCTCAGGCTTCCCAGCAGCAACAATAGAATACTCAAGGGGGAAGTCAGAATGGGCGATCTCAAGCCAGTCAGAATCAGAATGCCAATCAAGGGCAGAACCGGGGCTATGGTCAGAACCAGGCCAAAATGTTCACAGTTGAGACCTAGGAAGACCAGGCCCCTACAGTAGAAGATACGTTCCTATTGTTTAATGTTGCTGTGAGACTGTTGTTTGACTCGGGTGCCTCAAAATCTTTTATCTCTGAAAAACTAGCTGATAGGTTACAGCTTGTGACAAAAACAATGCCTGTGACTCTGAATGTGTTCATACCAATAGGGACCATTGCGACTTCAAAGAAGATGTGTAGTTATGACATTAAGTTTGGGGATAAACTCTTAACAGTTGACCTATATACCCTACCTTTCTATGGCTATGATGTAATCTTGGGGATGGATTGGTTAGATCAGTACCAGGCCCTGATAGATTGTCCTAAGAGACGGGTAACTATAACATTACCTTTTGGGGAGATCTTTAAAATCTATGGGGATATGCGGAGACTACCAAGAAGTCCAACCCTAACCTTGCTGAATTGCTTGAAGCAGATGGATGAGTTTGAGGAACTCTTGGAAGAAGAGCCTATGGAACCAAAGAAGATACAAGACTTAGCCGTGGTTAGGGAGTACAAGGATGTGTTCCCAAATGACTTACCCGGACTATTGCCTGCTAGAGAGTTAGAGTTCAAGATCAAACTTCACCTTGGAACCAACCCTACAGCCATACCTCCTTATAGGATGGCGCCAGCAGAACTAATTGAACTGAAAACTCAACTGGACGAGCTTAGGGAGAAAGGTTTCATCAAGCCAAGTGAATCACCTTGGGGAGCTCCAGTGTTGTTCACGAAGAAGAAGGATGGTTCATTGCAACTGTGTGTCGACGACCGGAAGTTGAATCAAGTTATAGTAAAGAATAAATATCCTTTACCAAGGATTGACAACCTATTTTGATCAATTACGATGAGCCACTCATTTCTCTAAAATTGATCTTAGGTCAGGATATCATAAGATGGCTTTTAGAACAAGATATGGACACTTCGAGCTCACCATGATGCCCTTTGGTTTGACCATTGCCCCGGCTGCTTTCATGGACTTGATGAACTGAGTATTCAGACAATACCTTAACCAGTTTGTAGTCGTATTCGTGGATGATATCCTAATCTACTCTAAGTTAGAAGCTGAGCACCTAGAACACTTGAGGATCGTGCTAGAAACACTTAGAAGGAACCAACTATATGTTAAATTCAGTAAGTGTGAGTTTTGGATGGAAACTGTCAAGTTCCTTGGCCACGTTGTGTCAGCAAAAGGCATCTTTGTAGATCAAGAGAAAGTAGAGGTTGTTATAAACTGGAAGCAACCCAAGACAGTAACAGAAATCGAAAGTTTCTTGGGCATGGTAGGCTACTACAGAAGGTTCATCAAGGAATTTTTCAAGTTGGCTGAACCTATGACTAAGTTAACTAGAAGATTCCTAAACCCTACTCACGACCTAGAGCTAGCGGCCATTGTGTTTGCCCTAAAGATTTGGAGACACTACCTTTATAGAGAGAAATTTGAGCAGTTTTCAGATCACAAGAGCTTGAAGTACATCTACAACCAGAAGGAGTTGAACCTCAAGCAACGGAGATGGATGGAATTCTTGAAAGACTATGATTTTCAACTACACTACCATCTGGGAAAGGTCAATGTGGTGGTTGATGCTTTGAGTAGGAAGTTCAACAAGCAGGAGGAAGAAAAAGGCCAGATGTACCAATTGATTGAAGATTTTAGGTTAGGTGTAAACCTTAATGAAAAAGAAGCCTATCTTTATAATATGTCTTGCCAACCGGAAGCCTATCTTTATAATATGTCTTGCCAACCGGACCTATTACATCAGATCAGGGATGAACAGAAGTAAGACAAGTGGCTTGCTCAACTAATCGAAGGAGTCACGCAAGGAAAGCATATTGATTTCAGGATGGATGCTGAAAACATCCTAAGACTCGGAGAAAGGATATGTGTACCTCAAAAGGGACAGAGCAAGAAAATCATACTTGATAAAGCTCATCAGACTAACTATACCATGCAACCTAGTAGGGATAAGATGTACCAGAACCTCAGGAAAGCCTACTAGTGGAAAGGAATGAAAAAGGACATAGCCAAATATGTCTCTAAGTGCTTAACATGCCAACAAGTGAAAGCAGAACACCAGAAACCCTTTGGAATGTTACAACCACTCACAATCCCAGAATGGAAGTGGGATAACATTGCCATGGACTTCGTCAGTGGTTTACCCAGGAACCAAAAAGGAGAAGACACTGTTTGGGTGATAGTGGATTGTCTCACCAAAGCAGCCCACTTCTTGCCAATCAGATCCACAGACCAAGTGAGCAAGCTGGGAGAAATCTATGTGAAAGAAATCATCAAACTGCATGGTGTACCCAAGTCTATTGTGGTTGATAGAGACTCTCACTTCACTTCACAGTTCTGGCAAAGTCTACAAAAGGAGATTGGTACTAAGCTCACCATGAGTACAGCCTTTCACCCTCAGACGGATGGTCAGTCTGAGAGAGTTATCTAGATTTTGGAAGATACGTTCTAGACTTCAAGGGAAATTGGAGCAAGTACTTACACTTGGCGGAGTTTGCCTATAACAACAGTTATCAGGCAAGCATAAAAATGGCTCCATTCGAAGCTCTTTATGGAAGACCCTGCAGATCACCTACCTGTTGGGTTGAACTTGAAGATCAAGTATTAACTGGGCCAGACATGGTGGAAGAAACGAGCAACTAGGTCAAGTTAATACGAAAGAGACTGACTACTGCGCAGAGCCATCAAAAGAGTTATGCAGACAAAAGGAGAAGACCATTAGAGTTCCAAGTTGGGGACAAAGTATTCTTGAGAGTCAGTCCTCAGAAGGGTATTAAAAGGTTCGGATTCAAAGGGAAGTTATCTCCGAGGTTTGTAGGACCCTTTGAAATACTTCGAAGAATCGGAGGATGTGCTTATGAGTTGGATCTACCAAATCGGATGACTTCAGCCCATAACGTATTCCATGTATCCATGTTGAGGAAATACGAACCTAACCCCTCTCATATCATTCATTGGGAGGAAGTGAATATTCAAGAGGATGCTACCTATGAGGAAACAGCAGTCAAAATCCTTGACCATAAGGTACAAAATCTAAGAATAAAGGATATCCCATTAGTGAAGGTGCTATGAAAACATCACGGGGTAGAAGAAGCCACGTGGGAACTTTAAAGCGAGATGAAGACCAAACACCCGCATCTATTCATAAGGAATACCTAAATATGTATAAATTTCGAGGACGAAATTTTTTCTAAGGAAGGTAGGTTGTAACATCTCGAAAAATTCATATGAAATTTTTATTTTTACTTACAAAATTACACAGAATTGACAAATAAGAATTTTGGCAAGTCCTAGTTACCCAAATGAGGGATAAAAATCAATTTAAGGGATTTTTGGAAGAAAAAATATGATTATAATGCTTAAAATGGGATATCATAGCCAAAAATACAAGGATATGTACAATTTTTTATAAAAATAGGTTTAGAAAGTCAATTAGGATCGAGATTTGGCCAAAAATCCGAAAAGAAAACAAGAAATTTGGTTGAAAAATCAAAAATAAACTCAAAATACTGTGAATCGTAGATCTGGAATCTAAATCATGATCTGACAGCCACGATCTGAATTGCACGTAGGCACGAGAACATCGAATCAAAAAGATCGAACAACCAGAGATTCGCGTGCGTAATTTGAGGAAGATCATGTGGTCCAAATGGAATTCGTTGATCGCAAACGTTGATGTGCACCCTGTGATTGAGGATCATCAACGGTCAAGATCGAAGCCGCGTAGTCGATCGCGAAATTGTGCTGCACTCAAGGATCATCCAACGATCCAGATCGAAGTCATTTTGGCTGATCGCGAATGTTGATGCGCTCGAGGATCATTGGACGGTCCAGATCAAAGTCGTTTTGATTAAGATCACGATCGTTGATGCGCTCGAGGAAATACAACGGCCGTGATCAAAAATTCAAATTCTGTTGATTTATTCGAGATTAATCCAAAGGTTATGATCAGATCTGAACACGTGTCTCGAGGAAAATCTGAGGAACCATATTAAATTTGAAAAATACATTAAAATTACGAAAAATACGAAATTAAATCCAAAAAATTCGAAAAAATAGTTTCTAATCTCTAAAAAATATTTCTAAAATCTAGGAAAAATTTGAAAAATACTCTTTTTGCTCCAAAAATTAGAAACTAAGAAATTAGGTAGAATTAGGGTGTTTTATTCATAGAAGGACACAAAACTTTCTATTTTCTTCCCTTGAAAAATCTATATAAACCCCCCTGGGCTCATAATTTCATTCATTTCAAAAAATAAGAGTTGAATGCTCTTTTTGTTTTCTCAAAGCCTTCTTCTTGGCACCTTTTCCCATCTTCTCTTTTTGTGTGTGTGAGAAATTCTTCTCTCAAATTGGAGAATTAAGTTGGACAATCTTCATTGGCACTAGTACGTGGGAGGGGAAATTGCTGTCAAAATTTTGAAAGAAAAGCGTCACAAGGTGGAAGTGATTTCTAGAACACCCTTCTATTCTTATTTGAATTCATGGCATACTCATTGTTGTGTTTTGCCACTGAATTCAAAGATTTTCAACTTCAGTTCTAGAATTTTACATGTTTATTTCAATATTTCAGTTTTGATTCATGTTTGAGCAATCATATCCTCCATGCCATGTAGTATCATGCTTAGGCTTTTAAATTAAAGTATGATGCATGTTTTATGAGTGTTTCATGAATTGATTTTGTATGTTCTAAATTTTAGTTTGATTTCATATTCTAAAATTTATTTTATCTTGATATGAGAATTAAACAAAGACGATGAAGATAATAACCGCGTACCATCATAGTGGTCATGGCAACACTATGGATGTTCTTTTCATATGAGTTAGGTCATATGGTTTTCAAACCTAAGTACTTGAGGGTTGTGTACCACTGGTGGGTCACCATGTGTAACGGGTTGATGCCGACATGTGCCACTAACGGGTTGATGCCGAGTGGGCCCTATTTACTTAGTTAAGAACATCAAGGGATTAAAGGCCCTTTTGGTCTGAGACTTGACTTAAACAAATCGTTGTTTAAAAGGCCTAATGTTTGCAAATATTTGAATTATGATTGTGTTATGAGTTTAAATATGAAAGATGGTTATTCGAAAATGATTTACTGGGCTATGTGCTCACTCCTTCCTATCTTATTTTTCAGGAACATGAAATCTATGAAACAGTTGAACACGGATAGGTCTTTTTGCAAGTTTTTGCCTTATTATTATTATTTTTAGAATTTAAGGGCATGTTGCCCATAGTTTTTGATGTTTTTCTACTGAAAAGTATTTTAAAGTCTTCCGCTATAACAATTAGTTCGTTTTGAAGAGTTTAGTAATTTCAATTTCTATTATGAATAAAATAGTTTGAATTTCTTAATCTCTTTTAGTTTGCCTTGATTTTATTGAAAGTTTTGTATTCTTGAATTTTATACAAAGGCATGAGGTATTGAAAAGAAAAGAACAAATATGTGTCGCTTGTAATGTAGCACCAGCCGGACCCGCCATTTTGTTAAGTCTACTGTCAAGAGAACGGTGACAATATACACTGCTTAAGAGATACGGGGGTTGGGGTGTTACACATCTAAACTCCAAATAAATTAATTTTCGACCTCCAAATCTCTACAACCCCCTTACTTTGATATTATTCATCATCCACATTAATTTAATCTGAGCATAAAAAGTGGTCATAAATAGAATAGGACTATAACTACGAAAATCCTTTGATAAAGAGGTTCCAAAATCTCCATTTTCACATAAGGATAATCTCTAACTCAAAAAAACTTGTTCTTCGCATTCATACAACTCAATTATATCAATTTAAACTAACTACAACATAAACTTTTAGAATTCAAAGTTTCAATACCTCTTCGCTATCATGTTCCCCTTTCATTCAACTTCGAGCAAGATTTTTCAATGCCCTAATCTGTTGTAAATCCAATTACACACATTCCATCTCTCAAACTAAAAAATGAGAACTGCAAATTCATTCATTTAGAAGGGAGAACGAAGCTCAACAAAGTTCTATGAGCTCCTGTGCGTCGAAATCTCCAAACGAAAATTAGCGAAAAAAAGGAATCTGATTTGATTTTTTTTTTTTTGATTTCGCTCTCTTCCCTTCCGTTCGTCTTCTTCTTCACGTGAAACTGCTGCAATGCAGCAACAACATTTTTTTGTTAGTTCTTCTTTGTCGTCGCGAAGAACTCGCAGGTTGCAGTTCTTCTTCGCGCAGATGGTATAGTTGTTGTTTTGTTCCTCTTCTTCGTCGCACGAACAGCACCAGCAACAGAATCGTCCGCTACTTCTTCGTTCGTCCCTCTTCAATGCACCAGCAAGTCTTCGCGCAAGAAGCTACGATTTCTTCTTCCTCTTTTCGTTCTTCAGGCAAGAAGACGCACAGCACAGATCTTGTTGTAGCAAGATGCAGCAACAATCGTGTTGTTCTCCTTCTCTTTCTCTTCTCGCCCAAAACTGAAGGAGCAGGATGCACACTGTTACTTCTTCCTCGTCGCGCAGAAAACGCACCAACACGTTTTCTTCCTCCTTACGCGTGAGCACGGCAACAGCTGATCAATGCCCTTTTCCTTCGTGCACCAGCAACCCTTCTTCGTTCCTCTTACTCCTCGTGCGGACAGTGCCAACAACTCCTTTGTTTCGCGCAAAAAACACACCAGCGGCAAGGTGCTAGTTCGCTCTTCTTCTTTGTGGTGCAGGAACGCACCACCACCAACAAATCTACACCAAATTTGCCTTGAATCTCAAATTGCTCCTTCTTCTTTGCGCGGACAGTGCAGATCTACCATTCCGCTTCTTCTCCTTCGTGCAGATCGCACAAATCATTGGTTATTCTTCTCTTCGATCTTCCTCCTTTCGTTCTTTGCCCTAAAATGCACAACCTATGCATTTTCCCTTTTTTTGTTTCGTTGTTCTTTCCTTTTCGATCTTCACACAGAAAACACACCAACAGCTCGCAGATCTGGTGTCGTCTTCTTTGTTCCTCTGTTTGTCACACGAAGTTCTCTCTTCTTCGTTTCTTCTTTCACGCAGAAACGCACAAGGTGTGTTTTTATTTTTTTTTGTTCTTTTTTTTCTTTCTTCTTTCTTTTTATTTCCTTACTCAAGGAAAAATAAGGATCTATTATATATATATATATATTGTTAGTTCACTCTTTTTCTTGTTCGCCCAACATGAGGGACAAGCCCTTCTTTTTTTTTTTCTTTTTTTTTTTTTTCTTTTTTTTTCTTGCTAAAAAGCTTGAGTGTAAAAATTATTTTAAAGTAAAAAATATATGATTATTTGTTTACATGTAACATATTTTACACGATCACGGGGTGTAAAATATTTTTTTATTTTTATTTTTATTTTTTTGCACATTATATGCTTTCATAACCACGCAAACCCTTTTTTCATGATTTTTTATCTTGCCCAAAGAATGAAGAAGTTTTCTCTTTTTTTTTCTTAATTTCTTCCTTTTTTTTCTTTGCACAATCTTTGTTATTTCTAGTGAAGTATTATATTTTTTGTATCATCATCCTAGCTTTATTTATGCACAGTTTACATTATCGCAAGGCGTGGAGTATTTTTATTTTTATTTTTATTTTTATTTTTATTACTATTTTGTTTATTTTTTTTCTTTCTTTCTCCATATTATTATTATTATTATTATTATTATTATTATTATTATTATTATTATTATTATTATTATTACATTTTTTTGCAAGTTTCATACCTTTGTGATCGCGCGAGCCCTTATTTATTTATTCGTGTTTTTTCTTTTTTTTTAATTGATTAGTATTATTTTTTAAACTATTTAGTTATTTTATTTATGTGTAGTTCACGTGATTGTGTGACATAAAAATATTTTATTTTTATTTACTTATTTGTATTTATTTATTTATTTATTTATTATTAAATTATTTAGTTACTTTAGTTTATTTTCATTATTCTTTCTTTTTCCACCAAAATTAGAAATATGTGATTTTTTATTTTTTTCTTTATTTTCATAATCCTTTACTTATTTATTTATTCATTTATTTATTTATTATCATTATATTTTTTGCTGTAGGTTCAAAGTTGGTGTTCCCTACTTATTTTACATACTTGTGGTACATAATATTTTGGAAAAAGGACCATTTTGGGCTTGATAATTTTTTTATATCTCATTTTAGGCTTCAAAAAATTGTATTTCCCTTTTTAGGCAACTCATTGCCAGCTGGGCGCCATGTCAACGCCCAGCTGGCTGCTTCTTAATTTTAAATTTTTTTTTTGTTTTTTTAAGGCATGCCGCCCATTCAATGGGCGGCATGCCTTATTTCATTTTTTTTTTTAGTTTGAGGCATGCCGCCCATTCAATGGGCGGCATGCCTCAACAATTTTTTTTTATTTTTTTATTTTTTATTTAATTTTTGATTTTTAATTTTATTTTTTAATTAAAATTTATTTAATTTTAAATTTATTTAATAAAGTTAATATTAAATAAATAAATTTTATCAATTTTATTACATTTTTAAAATTTTAAAATTTATTTTAAAATTAATATTTTATTAAATTTCTCA
>JAJIYU010018534.1:0-11169 GCA_030144865.1 Tinospora cordifolia
CTTGTAATTTTTCTAGTTTAGTCTCACAGCTTGTAGTTCATTCTCTTTATATTGCTTCTTCTTCATTTATAATATGCTCACCTATACCTAGGCAAGGAATGTTATTTTTAAATAAACAACTTGTAAAAATTTTGAAATTCAACCCGATAACCCAACCCAAACCGAACCGAACCCGAACCATTTGGGTTGGGTTGGGTTTAGCCGTAGATTGGATTGGGTTGGGTTTCAACTTTTCCAACCCGAACTGTTTGGGTTGGGTTGCGGGTTTACCCCAAACCCGACCCACCCAACCCAACCCACGAACACCCCTAGGGAACACAATAGAGTCTCATTTATACACGAGCAATATGAATCTACCACTCAAGCATGTGAAACTTACTCCATATCCTTCCAACATAGTGTTTATTTAGAAGAAACTAGATCCTTCTAACATAGTTGCAATAAAGCAAAATGTGATCAGAATATTAACTGCCCGACGTACAAAATGAACAAGAAGGTGGAGACAAACAAGTTTTGGGCATTGCCTTTGTAGCACATGGCATGCCAACATTGTAAAGGTGAAACGGCAAAACTAGGTGATAAACCTCTATGAGGTGAGGCGCGGCCTAGGCGGACTATAAAATAATTATTTAAATGTCCCTAAAAAAATTATTTATTTAGTCATTAGTCTCTTATTCTACATATATGTATATATATACTATACTAAAATAAATGATATATTACTAATTTTGGTCTATTATTTAATTTTATCAATTTAAGGCTTGTTTAGTAACTCTACTTCTTACATATTTGGTGCTTATTTATCAAGACTTTTTAGAGTAGAATTCATCAATTAAGAGTTTATTAATAATAGAATGCTTGATGATAATAACATAAAATCTCTTATTAAAAAAATAGGGTTTAATAAGCATTTTTGACATGCTATAATTTCTCTTATTATAAGGATAATTTATGTCATTTGTATAAAAATTAATGTTTTAATATAAAAGTTTGTTAAGAAATATAATTGTACTGTATAATAAATTTATTAATGGTGTGAATATAAAAAATTAATTATATTCTCTATATTTATTATTTATTAAAACTAACATATAAAAAATTTTTTGATAACACTACATATGCTCAAGCATAATAAAATAATCATTATTAATTGAATTGCTACAATTAGTTAAAATAGCCTTTGTTTCATCTTTTTTGTGACCTTGTTCAAATTATTATTATTTGAATTGTTGTTCTCATCCATATTACCAGTTACAAGCCAACTTGCTATGTCAGTAGGCATTGCTGGTAGCATTCCAGCACTTGTAAGTGATGATGGGTATGTTGATCAAGGGAATACATTTCTTTTCCAGGAAGAGCTTGCTTAGAACCCATACCAGCACTAGCAACAGAGCTCCAATGAGGAGCAACCACACTAAGTTTCCGTACAATCCTCGTGGACCAAATGGACGCAAAATCAAATGAGAAATTAAAATCAGAGTATTACAGACTGAACCAAAACGAAGATAACAATGCAACAGCCAAAACAACTACTACACCTGCACCACCCAAAGAAGGGATAAATAAATAAATTGGTATTTGACAATCCATGCTTCTGGCCTGTTATTGGGCTTAAAGTCGGTAATGGCTCTTTATTCAATATCTGTTAAGATATTGATTTACATCTAACTCATTCTTCTAACATTTACGCTCCCCCTCTCCCGTTGTCTCATCTTCTAATTACACCCACAAATTCATACGGAATGCAAGAAAGCCGAGTCAAATTAAACTATAACATCATTTTTAATGTTTTAAAAATCATGAATGTTGCAGATTTTTGCAAATCTGTGGAAATTTTGGAGATTTACAGTGAAGAACAAAAGGGTAGTCACCAAAAAGAGAGCCCTGAGGATATGTCAATAGAAAAGGAGCAGATAATGAAGAAAAAGGGGGATGTCGGGTGTGAAAAAAGATGAAGAGAGAGAGAAAGGGGGATGGGGAGTGTGAAGAAGATGAAGAGAGAGGAAGAGAGAAAGAGAGAGAAACTTAACTTGCAGGAAGGAAGTGAAGAAGACATGAAGAGAAGGGCACAAAGAAGATGAGAGAGAGAGAGAGAGAGAGAGAGAGAGAGACGTCTGTTGCAGGAATTGAAGAAAAGGACATGGAGAGAAGGGTGTGATGAAGAGGAAAGCGAGAGAGAAACCTTAGCAGTGTGAATGTGTGAAAAAGATGTTTGGGGAGATCTTGAAGAAGATGGAGTGAAGAAATAACTGCGAGTTTTTTTTTTTTTTTTTTTTTTTTTTTTTTTTTTTTTTTTTTTTTTTTTTTTTTTTTTTTTTGTTTTTTTTTTTTTTTTTATTTTTTTTTTTTTTTTTTTTTTTTTTTTTTTTTTCTTGGGGGGGGGGAGGGGAGCGGGAGGATAGATTATAATACCCCAAGATTCTATAAACCCTTTTAATAATAGTTGGATTAAATTAACATGAAACAAAATGATTAAATAAATAAAACTATAAATTAAATCCTATCAAAAATTAAATGAATTATTAAACTTAGAATGATACACAAAAATATAAAGTAAAATAATTTCATTTTGATTACCATAATGCTGCCGCGAACTACCACAGTAATGCTTACAAAACATTTTCTTATTTCGTTCTGATTACTGCGTGTAACACCCGGCGTCCCCCGAATTCTTTCACTTGTGGACCACACTACTCTGCGAGAAGGTGGGCCGACATTACTTTATTTTATTCTTTCCATTTCAGTCCAAAATTTTTGGGATTTCCTAAGTAACATTAACTAATAACATTTCTCAATATGATAACAATATATATTGAAGAAAAATAATTCAATATTATTAACTCAATCCAAAGGTACAAAACCCTTAACTGTTTATCACAGTAAAAATAATCTCAAATAATAAAATTTGAGCAAACATGCCTTACAATTAATTAATTTTTAAGAAATAGTGTCTATGTGACATTCATGTGCTCTCTATTTGTCAATTCCCTGAAATGCTAGAAGAATGAAGGGTGAGCATAAAGCCTAATGGATCATTCTAAATATTTAAGTCATTATTTTAACAAATAAGATATACATGTCAAACACTTTCAAACATTACGTGATTCAATCAATTACTTGTTTAATAGTCGTAATTAAGACCGAAAGGGGACAACATCAGTGTTCTTATCAAAATTTATATCAAAGGATAAAAGGGCAATCTTTGTGCCAGTTTCCAATGGATCGAGGGTCTAAGCCATTATTCGAGACTTTCGGTCTTATTCGTGTGAACAGGGACAAACCCCATCGTTCTAATATTAAGAACACCCACAGTAATCCCCTTTAGGACACTGTGCCAGTACATGATTATAATCTTAATTAATCTTTTTGTTAAGTATAAAGTATGGCATTCATGAATATAAACTAACATGATTTAAAAATTTAACATGTGAGCTTAGTAACAATATAACATGAATCATATTATCACATAACATACATCTTTACTCATGCAAACCTAAGCATGTGACATCTAGGCATGGCAGGTGTGATTATTTCAACATAGAGCATGCATATTCAAGTATAATTATACATGAACATATTATTGAAATCAACATAATAAAGTAAAATTTAGAATTCATTTTCACCTCAAATAGCTTTAAACCTTAAGCTCCTCAGTTGAATCTCCTTCTAGCACATAATTTGTGCAAAACTTCGTTATTACTACTGTAATTGCTGTTTAGAATAACTAAAGAAAGAAAAAGAGATACCAAGAGGAAGGTTGAGAGAGTAAGAAGGAAATTGTCTAGTTCTTGCTGAGATGAAGAAAATGGTGTTCATGTTTCGATTTATATAGAGTTCTAATGGGCATAAATTGACATGTTTGGGGGTGTCTTTATTGTAGAAACCTTTTTAAAACTCTTTTTCTTTCCATTTTAGAAGTTGTTCATATATTCTTTTGGGTTGATTCAATTTTAGAAACCTTTCTAATTCTCTGTTTTCCTTATTTTCCAAGTACATATATTAGTAAGTAATTAATTTAGGAGTTGCTAATACATTCTTTTGAGTTGAATTTCATTTTATAAACCTTTCTTATTCTCTATTTTACTTGTTTCTCAAGCGCATATATTAGTAAGTAATTATTTTATAAGTTGCTAATAAATCTTTTTGAGTTGATTTCATTTTAGAAACCTTTCTAATTCTTGTTTTCCTTGTGTGAAGAAAATGAAGGTTTTAGAAAGTGTAAATTTTTAGCAACTTCCTTTGTTCTTAATGTATCTTATTTAGATTGAAATTTTAAATTTCAAACTCTAATGTGGGGTGCCACTTTTGAGTACGTTTCATGTCTCAATGTTGTTTATTATTCAACTCTTAGGCCCACGTTGGACACACATGTCAGTCTCTAGTTATTTTAGCTATCGGACCCACTACTCATATCATAAGCTCTTATTTTGGCCCTTGATTTAAGTCATTTTATTTTTAATGATCTTTTTAATCATTTGGGTGTTCATTTAAGTGGTTGTTTATAGATTAATTATTTAAAATTTTATGTATTTATTCCCTAATAATTTGTGTTATGCCCCAAATGTTCATATGGACATATTCTTTAATTTAGATACATTTTATTAATTTAATCTCTGTCATTTTATACAATGTTTTCAAGATACTTTATTTTGTTATATCTTACATAAATTACTCTCACTTTACTTTTATAATGGTACAAGTGTCTAGTCTTAGATGAAATGACCATTTTGCCCTCTGGTGGCAAAATTATCGTTTCACCCCCAGTTTGTTCAAATAACTTTTTCGTACTTAAAATCATTCACTGTTTTATACAATGTTGTTCTACAATTTGTTTTTCATGTGAATTTACCATTTTATCCCTAGGTAACTAAATTACTATTGTGCCGCTGAATGGTCAAATTATCATTTTACCCTTGGGATATTCAATATGCTTAGTATTTCCATGGACACATTTATGATCTTATATATTCTTATTTGAGAATTTATTAGGGTTTACATTATAGTACTGCCTCGAACTACCATGGTAATGAATAGAAACATCCACCTAAACAAATATGTGAAGTAAATTCCAATATGCTAGAGGAGATCAAAATCGCCACTCATAAAACCTATGGAATTCTCCATTCCAAAGAGAAGATGAGAATAAAAAGAAATTGGATTAGGAAAGGAATCTACAAGAGATCACAACAAATGACTCCTAGATACACTCAATCTCTTCTCATTAACTCCTAAACATATCCAAACTAACCCTAATCCTATGTAAACCCAAATAAGGCACTTTCTACTCTCTCTTTCTTATTCAAAAACGAGATCCTCATCTTTCCTTCTTCCTCCTAGTCATTCCTACAAGCTAACACAAGCAACAAGGGAACAATAGCACAGACAACTATACAACAATTGAGATATCAAGCCATAGGATTCCCACCAAGCCATGCTACAAGGGAAAAAGAAAACTAACTTTTAGATTGTTGATCATGTTCTTTTCCTCATCTTTTCGAGATGAGATTCTCCTTTTAACAACTTCTGCGATTTCGACTATAATACCCCAAAATTTCTAAGTTAATAATTATCAATATCACTATAATTAAGTATCAAATAACCATGGTCAACAAAAGTTGACTATAATCGAGAACTGGACCACTAAATTAGTGTGACACAGAAATAACAAACTTCAAAAAATTAGTTTGAAGGCAAAATGATCAAATTGGACAACGAGCTTCATATTGAAATGCTCAGGATGCGGAGGAGACTTAAAGAAAAATTTAAAACATAATAAATAAATGAAGGCAAGAAAATAATTAAAATAATAGTAATAATAAATAATAGTAAATAATAAATAATATAAAAATAATAATCAAATAATTAATTATTTTAATACTATCGTAAATAGTAAAGTTGATATTTTAATTAATTTGAAAAGTATCATGAATAGTAAAGTCGATTATTTTAATTATTTTAAGTAATTAAAATAATTAACTCAACTCTATCTTTAATGATGATAATAGTTTTCAATTACCATCATTAATTAAAGAGGGCTTTAAAGGAAATAAATAATATTCTTCAACCACCACAACCATCATCTTTAATTAATAGTGCCATTTTTAATTAAATAAAGATGACTTTAAAGTACATGAATAATGTTTGTTAACCACGACCACTATAATCTTTAATTAATAGTGTCATTTTTAATTAAATAAAAATAACTTTAAAGTACATAAATAATATTCTCCAACTACTACCATTGTTATCTTTAATTAATTAAAGAGGATAGTGTCATTTTTAATTAAATAAAAATAAGTTGAAAGTACATGAATAATATACTCGAACCATCTCCACTATCATCTTTAATTAATTAAAGAGGATAGTGTCATTTTTAATTAAATAAAATGACTTTAAAGTACATGAAGAACATTCTCTAACTACCACCACTATCAACTTTAATTAATCAAAGAGGATAGTGTCATTTTTAATTAAATAAAGATGCTCTTAAAGTACATGAATAATATGCATCAAACTACCATCATTAATACTTACAATTGCTTGCAAACAAGTATGGATGACCCTCCTTGCTTCTCCATTATTCTAACCTAACCTCCACCATACCCTAAACACTAACCTTAATGATCAAAACTCTATCATAAATAGAGAGCCTCCCCCTCCATTCTCCTCATACCAAATTAAAGCCTTGAAGTTTGCTTGAGAGGAAAGAAAGAGGAAGAGAGTTTGGAAGGAAGTGCAGCTAAAGTTGAGATTTAAGTTTTATCCTTAGTTTCTTTAAATTCTTTGTTATTCCTTTTATTTCAAGCACAGTTTGAGTTATATTATGGCCTAAAAGACTACACCACTTTGGGTAACTTTTTGAAGACCATAGAATGGTTAAAAAGGTCCAAACCCTTCACCATCAAAGAGTGGCTAGAGTAAACCTTTCAATGCCTTTGGAACCACAAAATTTTGACAACCATAGCCTCCGTACCAAGGCACAAATTAGTGCCAAAAATTAGTTACAAAATAGTAACTTTCATGCCACATCTGAAATAGTGTAGGCATGATGAAGGAAAATTGCCACTACCATGTCGAGCCTTGTCAAGTATATTATAGAATATACTTAAAAATGACCCCAATCGGGCACCCAAAACCCCCAAAGCAACCTTCCAAAACTTTTTTGTGCAAAAACGAGATAGATTTGCAAATCAGTAGGTTTATGTGCATTTCTGTTCAAACATGAGCTTGGCTAAGGAAAAAGGTCATTGCCACGATGTTCTTCGTCGCAAGCACTACGAGATAGACCTAAGAATTGTATAAAATAGAGTCCCAAAGCTCAAGTTAAGGCCTCTTGAAGCTTGGTATACTATACATGTAATTTGTAAATTAGACCTTAAGCAACCCACGTCAAAGTTCATGGGCTATTTTGAACCCGAACACACTTTAGATATTATTTTGAAACTAAAGCCAAATTTATGTGATAAATTGAATGCTAACTAAGACTCAAGTGCTTTTATAGGAATCTTGGAAGAGCGGCACCACCACGAGCATCAAGCAACATAAAGAGGGTGTACGTCAAGGTGGAGATGATTTTCAACTCACAGACTTTTTAATTATATTTGCTTGCATATTATACATAAAATGGCTTAGGTGGTAGTGGAATGCACGCTTTATTGATTGTATGATTAAATGCTTATATTTGCATTAATTATGTGAATAATGAAAATATGATTTGAACGTATGTTTTTTTGCTATGATCATATACATGTGATCGCGATAGATTTAGAACATATACATAGATTTCACGCATGGAAATGATATGTACATAAATTTACTAGAAGATTATAGTCTATGAGAATATTCCATTCTAAAATTCAAGCATGGTAATGATATGATTAAATGAATGTTCATTATGCATGAGGGTATGATGGATCCATCTTTTAGAGAATTATCATTTAATATGCATGAATATGTTAGTGAGCAAATACGAAATCACTCTTAACAAGATAATAATACACTTGGAGGGTTGATTGGTTTAAGAACAATCAACGGTGGTTCTCATATTAATCTCTCAATTAAGAGACGGGTGTGTGATTATGCTTCAGAAACTCAATCGTAACTTGGGTATCTTCTGAGTTTGTGGACTGCTGGACATACAAATGCATATTTTGGACACTAGTGACGTTCCTACAAGATTCACTTGGCCATAGGTATGAGAATCACCCTAGGGTCAGCCATGTACCTCGATCGACTAAAAACAATCTATTGTTTGTATCACCTAATGTATGAAAGTAATTGATTGTATCATGTGCTTGCTATATTGTTAGATTGTCTGTGAATTAATTAGATCCACTGGGTTTGTAGAGTTCATCCCCTTCCACTTTTCAAATGTAGGAAACTAGGGAACCAACTGATGGACTTAGGCCAAAACTTACTATCTTTTTACTTTCTTTATTTTTGTGCCTTATGATGTTACTTAAACACTAGTATGTATAAGAGTATGAATGCCATGATTAAAAGTTGTTTGATTAATGAATGAACCCTAATGTGGGGTACTTTTGGGCACACCATTACTATGTTATGTTTATGTTATTAATGCCCATGATACTAATGACATTGTGAAAACTAGTTTTAAAACTAATGAACTAGAGGATAAAGAAACAACTCAGATAATAGTAACACCCTATAATATAGAGAAAATCGTTTTAATAGTTCCAAGACATGATTATAAGTTTACATTGATAGAGGTTAAGCCTTGTCCTAAGTAAATTTAACCATTGAACGGGAGGTAGGTTATCCTACATTCAAAAGGCATGGGTTTTTAAGCAGACTCAGTCTGGCCACCCTGACTGGAGGTTGTCCCACCAACTTGAACAAGTAGTCAAAGATGAGGAACAAGTTTTCTAATAAATCAACTATTTTTCAAATATATATATCTACTCAAAAGGGTTTTCCACTCTCACATGTATATATATATATAGTTACTCTCATCATCAAAACATATCCTTGAACAATCCCAAAAAGATTCAAGAAGTCGTTGTTGATGTCTTCATTGTCAACAAAGGGCTATGGACAACATTGTAAGATATATAGATTGTATTTAGTCCTAATAACATAGTTCATGGTCTATAATTTAATGTTAGGATGTTAAAGTGTATAGGAAAATAATAGTGGGAAAAACGTACACGAAGGTACATGTTCGTTTGGGTTATTGTTGTACTGATCTACATTACCACTGTACTACAGTTTTCCTCCTTTGATTTCGATATCTTTATTTTGGTTACTGTGGTACCCTACCACAATATTGTAGTTTTTATTCTTTGTTTTTTTCGTGTTCTCATTTTAGTTACTTCGGTACCCTACCGTGTTATTATAGCTTTCTTCTTCATTCTTTTATTTTTCCATTCTGGTTATCGCGGTATTCTTTCCATCACAGTGGTACTACGTCAATTTACCTCGTCTTCTCTGATTTATTCAATTTGGTTACCGGGGTATTATGGCTTTTCTTCTTCATTTCATTTTTCTTGTCGTGGTAATGCATCCCACTATTGGGGCACTGCATCTTTTTTCTCTTCTGGTTTCTTATCTATTCATTCTGGTTATTGCGTTACTTCTTCCTTCTATTGTAGTACATAAAAATAGGCGTATACTCTAACTCTTCTATCATGTTATCTGTTGTACATTGTGTACTATATTAGATAGAGAATCATTGGATTATAAAAGAAATCATTATAAGATACTTCAAGAACTAAGCATATTGATTTGGTTTTAATCTTTAAGGTTGAAGATTCAAAAAGGTTAGGATAACAATGCAAGGACAAAAAGGAATTAAGCATCAAGGTTGAAGTGATTTCTAGATTTTAAATTATTTTTCTTGATTTAAATAAAGTATGCATGTGTGTTTGTTAGCTTAGGAATATGATTTGGATAGAATATACATGTTTCGTTGATAGCCAGGGTTATATGATGAATGGATATTATTGTATAATTCCAGTGATGTGTGTGATGACATAATCAATATTACATGATCTATCTATTATCATGCTTATGATAGCGATGGAATTATGACTGCTATGTTGATAATGCTTCTACTTCCTTGATTGGTAAACTGGTAGTCTAAATTGACCCCACATCACAGATAAGATGGGTTTGAGTGTTTAGATTGACCTCATTCCCCAGATATGGAACACTGAGGAGGAGTCTTTTCACTCTTAATGTCAACCATTAAATAATACATTGTTTGAATCACCTAATCCATGAAAGTGTTTGGCATGTATGCTTTGTTGATTGAAATAATGATTTAAATATTTGGGGTGATCCTCTAGGCTCTTTGAGCTCATCCTTTCCTTTTTGTTATTTTTTTAGGGAATCTATGATCAGAGGTTGGCATGGCTAATGAGAGTTTTCTAAGTTGTTTTATTCAAAATTTACTTTTCTAGTATCATAGTTTTGTTTTACTCAAGCATGTTGACCCGAGTTTTCCCTTGTTAGTTTTAAAGTCGTTTTGTTGATGGAACTTATCGGTCATTGTACCTCTGGAATTTTAATATTGAAGTATATTTTAAATTGTGAAAATTTTCTAGTTTATTTTATTAAAATGTCTCAAAGTGTTTAATGAGAATTTATAATTTGTGTGCGTTGTTATGACTGAAAAATATAAGAGTTGAAACATAGATAAAGAAAGAGCTAGTGACATCACATCACTCGAGTGGCCTTGATGTTGTCTCACATATTTAGTTTATCATGTTATTTATTATTGTGTGAGGGCAATCTGGTAATTGTTCACTCGAGGATGGGCTACTAGGAGACAGGGTTTTATAGTTGGCTTTCTTGATCCTTACCTGATGTTATCTGTGTGTTAGGTCGATCTTTGAAAAGTATATGGGCCATTTTAGTTGATCGAACAAGACGTATATTCTAGGTGGGGAATACTGGTTCTTTATGGTGACTTGATTCAACTTATGATAGTCCACATATAGTCACATTAACTTGTTGTTTTTCTTTATGAAGAGTACTAACACTCCCCAAAGTGACCCACTAGATTGTATACACCATTAGAAATGACCTTACATGTAGCCTGTTAGTTGCATAGCAGATTAATTATATTATACGTATTTTATGTATAATGTGCATTAATATAATAGAAAATGTAGTGTATTTACTCATATTTAGTATAATATGCATTTA
>JAJIYU010018535.1:0-11163 GCA_030144865.1 Tinospora cordifolia
ATTTCAATTTTATGCCATCCCATGCTATAAAAATAATTTTTATTTTAAGCTGGAATCTTTAATAAGATTGCCATTCCTTGGATTAAACCTGTACAGATACCGTCTGAAAAAAAAAAAAAAGTTATAGACTTTTTAATTTTTTAATATTTTTGGGTGGTTGTAGAATGAGAAATCATTCCATCAATTTAACGCACCCGCTACTATATTTTTGCAGATTTCAACCCAAACCTTCGTTTTGCAATGGAAGCACCATTTTCTCAATCACCACTTCTTCTCAAGAAACGCCGTGCCTTCCCATCCATGATTTACGTCAGAAGCGGCACAAATTCGCTCAACTCTTGCAATTGCACGTTACAAACAAGCCCAATTTTTTCTATAAGAAGATTCAAGGCCAAATGCTAGTTTTAGGATATCAATCAGATGTTTATTTAACTAACATTCTCCTTCATTCATACTCTAAATCCGGTTGTCTTCTAGATGCAAGACAACTGTTTGACAAAATGCCCGAGAGAAACTTAATCACTTGGGCTTCTATAATATCCATGTACACCCAACATAATCATGCTCAAGAAGCTCTGCTTCTTTTCTGTGAATTCTACAAATCTTGTATTGAGAATCCAAATGAGTTTATATTAGCTAGTGTTCTTCGCGCTTGCACCCAATTAGGGGCTGTTGAAAAGGGTACCCAAGTGCATGATTTGGTAATAAAACTCGGGTTTGATCAGGATGTGTACGTGGGTACATCTTTAATTGATTTTTACTCCAAGAATGGAGAGATTCAAGTGGCAAAGTTGGTTTTTGATGATCTACCTGTGAAAACTGCGGTTACTTGGACCACCATTATTGTGGGCTATTCTCAAAGTGGAATGAGTGAAGTTTCCTTGAAGTTATTTACCCAAATGAGGGATAATAGCAAAGTCATTCCTGATAGGTTTGTTCTGTCTAGTGCAATAAGTGCCTGTTCAGCACTGCAGTGGCTTGACAGTGGCAAGCAAATTCATGCTTA
Organism: Tinospora cordifolia; assembly: GCA_030144865.1. Classification (NCBI taxonomy): domain Eukaryota; kingdom Viridiplantae; phylum Streptophyta; class Magnoliopsida; order Ranunculales; family Menispermaceae; genus Tinospora; species Tinospora cordifolia. Next base: position 1,007 of record JAJIYU010018535.1, read on the forward strand.
TGTGTTGAGGAATGGTGTAGATACAGATATTTCAGTGATTAATGTTCTCATAGATTTCTATTTGAAGTGTCATCGAGTGAAAATTGCTAAGAAACTATTTGATCAGATGGCTGTAAAGAATGTTGTTTCGTGGACAACAATGATTGCTGGTTTCATGCAGAACTCTTGTGATCTGGATGCAATGAAGCACTTCCTTGAGATGACTCAACTTGGGTGGAGGCCAGATGGGTTTACTTGCACCAGCATTCTCACTTCCTGTGGTTCACTTCAAGCATTAGAACAGGGACGTCAAGTACACACTTACACCATCAAAACCTGCCTTGAGTTAGATGATTTTGTGAAAAATGGCCTGATTGACATGTATGCAAAATGTGGTTCCTTGGTGGATGCAAAAATGGCTTTTGATGTCATAACTGAGCACAATGTGATCTCCTACAATGCCATGATTGAGGGGTATGCAAGTCAGAATATGCTATCAGAGTCCTTGGATCTTTTCAAGGAGATGAGGCTTAAATCATTGCATCCTACCCTGTTGACATTAGTTAGTCTTCTTGGATTGTCGGCTTCATTATGCACTTTGGAATTAAGCCAGCAAACCCATGGACTTATTGCGAAATTTGGAGTTTCCTTGGACCTTTATGTGGGCAGTGCTTTAGTTGATGTTTATTCCAAGTGTTTGTGCATAGAGGACGCGAGACTCGTGTTTGAGGAGATGACTGAGAGAGATATTGTAGTATGGAATGCCATGGTTTCTGGATACACTTTAAATGGGCAAGGCGAGGAGGCCCTTAAACTCTTCTTGAAATTGCAGCTCTTTGGAATAAAACCTAATGAATTCACTTATGTGGCTCTTCTCTCAGCATCTAGTAATCTCGCAAATCTTGCTCATGGTCAACAGTTCCATAACCAGCTTGTCAAAACTGGTTTAGACTTGGAACCTTATGTCTCAAATGCCCTTGTAGATTTGTATGCAAGGTGTGGTAGCATTAAAGATGCTCAGAGAGTGTTTGATAGCACCTGTCAAAGAGATGTTGTGTGTTGGAACTCTATGATTTCGAGGTATGCAGAACATGGGCATGCCCAAGAAGCTCTTCAGATGTTTGATCGAATGTGTGCCGAAGGAATAGAACCAAACTATGTTACTTTTGTTGGTGTTCTGTCTGCGTGTGGCCATGTTGGGCTTGTTGAGACTGGCCTTCACCACTTAGACTCAATGGTGTCGGTCTTCGGAATTGAACCGGGTGTAGAACATTATGCAAGTGTAGTTGCTCTCTTAGGACGAGCAGGAAAGCTAGAGAGAGCCAAAGAGTTTATTGACAACATGCCAATTGAACCAGCCGCAATTGTGTGGCGGAGCTTGCTCAGTGCATGTAGAATAGTTGGCAATGTTGACCTGGGGAAGTATGCTGCAGAGATGGCAATATCACTTGATCCAAAGGATAGTGGATCATATGTACTACTTTCAAATATTTTAGCATCTAAAGGTATGTGGGCTGATGTGGATACTGTGAGGAAGAAGATGAAGAGCAATGAGGTGACAAAGGAACCTGGTCATAGTTGGATTGAAATTGATAGAGGTATTCATGTATTTATTGCAAGAGACAAAGCCCATAAACACATTGATCTAATATATTCCGTTTTGGACATGTTGATTCAGCATATCAAAGGTGTCGGGTATGTGCCTGACATGACTATGCTTTTCGAAATATGATGTGAAGTTATGGTAATCCAACAGCTAGTGAGAGTGCTGAAATTTTAGCTGCTTAGAACGCTGATATGCCTATGGCACAGAGCTGTAGAAAAATAAGGAACTATGCTTATTGGGAAAACGAAAAAGGAACATGGTAAGAACATGGACATTGGTTTTTGAACAGTCCTGTGCAGTGGGAATTTGACAACAAAGAACACTTTCTTGATTGCGTTTTGGAGTGGTTTCTCCAAGGAGCTTGTAATATGTGACTCATGTGCTGTAGGAGCTCTAATGTTACAGCGTGTTAGAATGACCACCACTCTGATTTCTGCATTGTGGAAGAGAACCATTAAGCAACATCCAGAAATTTAAAAAAAAGAAATAATGTTGCACTATTAGAGCTGGACTGGTTGAGAGACTGGAAGTGAAGTGAAACAAACATTTAAGAATGATATAAGAATTTTCTACAAGTTCTTAGATATCCAGTGGGAGTTTCAGAAGTATCGCTGATGCTTATTCTGCAATAAATATTGAAAACAAGAAGCTACACTTCAAGGTATGCTTATTTTCAGATAGATGATCCATTATTGTTTCAGTGCCTATTATTATTTCCTGGTGTGATATGTTGCCCTGAGAAAATTCCGTTGCCAACTGGTGCATTATATATATAAGAAATATTAAAATTTATGAATTAAGTTATCTGATTTCCCATAACAGCTGTTTTCTGTTTAAGAATGGATTGTGTAGCAGCAAAACAGCTGGACTGAGATTTCTCTCTTTCATCTCTGCCAATCTCACAAGGGAGTACATTTTCATTAGGTAATAAAACCTTTATGAGGGTACAAGCACTTGGAGAACAGCATCCTGCTATCCACATCTAAAGCTAAATTGATAAATAATCAAATCCTGAGAAGGATCAGAACATATAGACAGCGCACCATTTGAGGAAACATTGTTTGAGATGCTTTATAATTTCTGTAGCATGTCATAACTCAGTGAACTGCAAAGCAGCAGAACTGTAGACCTAGAACTCATTTTCTCCAGACTCCAAGTTATAAATTTTAAGTAATTTTGTGGTTTGAAATAATCTGCACCTGTGGACACTTGAAACCAAAATACAGCTTGGTGTCTCTTTGAAGAAGCAACTTAATTCCCTAATTATCTGCATGTGTCATAACCAGTGATTAGTTACAAATAAATGAAAATATTTCTTTTGTAAGAGTTAAATTAGAAAGAATACATGTAACAGCAATCCACCGTCTCTTTCTTTGTGGAATCCTCCTTAACCCTATGTGAAAATGTCCATATGTTAGATCATTTTATGGGAACAAGCTACGATGGCTTGTATTCTTTATATAATGCTTGTTGTAAAAACTAAGAATAATGACAAAGGGATATGTTTGTACTATGTAATCTTCCTTGTTTGCTTATGTAATCATATCTCATATAATTTTTTGATTAATGTTTTGTTTTCATGCTATTGTGATGCTTCGGTAATTTAAATTTTGACTTACCCTTGGATAGAGTGGAATAAGGAACTAAATCAGTGTAGCTGCCCGTTTAGTTTGGAGATTAGTGGGGTTGAGTTTAGTGGTGTTGTGATGCTTCTTAATTGGGATCCTTGCTTCACTGACTTCCTTGAATGTAAATATTGAACTATATCCTTTTCCTTGTTGGGCCAGTTGTGACTGCAACAAAAAGGTAAATTGGCAGTTTCTATATCAGGCTTGTCACTCGCTTCCATTGAATTGTCAAATGGTCAGGTATTTTTACTACTTGTTCTCTGAGTTATCTAATGAACATACCTAATACAGAATTTTATATTTGTTCTATTTTTTTTTTTTTTGTGAGAGGAAACAAGAAATATATTAATGCACAAAAAAAAAAAAAAAAAAATCAATGGTGTTTGGAGGATTATCAAGAGTACTGCACGACAGAAGCAATGGACATAATAAAGGGGCATACCAGCCAACTAGCTGTCAATCTTGAAGAATCCTAGAAGTCACTAACATCACTAGAAATACCTTCAAAGAATCTGCAAGTTCTTTCTTCCCAAACCAAACCTTTGCCTAGCAAGCAATTTTCTCGATTTCCCTGGCCTGAACTGATCATCCCAACATGTGGCTAAGAGAAAAATCTTAGTTAAAGTTGGATTGATTAGCTCCCCATTTTTCAACTTCTATTTGTCCTTAGTTGACAGTTTATACAGAAAATTTACTCCAAAAAATACAGATTTTGTTTCAATATCAATATCAGACGTACTACATGGAGAATGTAATTGAGAAATTTGGAGACTTGTTATTTAGTTTCAGGAATATATGTAGAGAATGTAACACATGTCGCAGTAATTTGAAGTTAGGCCCATCAAATGATTCATCTGTGTCAAGTCTGTTTTTGTACTTATAAGCAAATAATTAACAGTGTGCAGTGCTCAATTGTTTTATGACGCTAATGAGAAGTTCAATATTTAAAAATCCATTTCTTTCATCTGAAGGTGGCTCAGTGAAAAAGGCTGATTGGGCTCTTATGATTCTGAATCCCGCTAAGTTCTGCTTGTATGAATCAGTTATATGTCAGGCAACCAGAATTTGATAGAAAAAAGATATGAAAGTGGTGCTATGAGCCTTATGGCGCTCAATGACCAAGGTGGAGGCTGTTGGCATTTAATATTCCCTGGTCAGACATCTTTGAATCACATTTTTATTCCGTTTCAAAGGAACAAAAGGCTTTTGGTGGACAAAGTTATGCAAGAGTAGAAGAAATTGGATTAGTCCTCTTTTATTTTTCCCTGTAAATGGCCAGATTCTACTTGCAGTGCTACCAAAGGGAGAAAATCCGACAAGCAAAACAGTAATCTCTCTCTCTCGTTTCATTCCTTGCTTCTTATGCTTTATGCACAACGGTGTTTGTTTTCTATTATCCTCATTTATATGTAAGTATGGAATTGAATTGTTTGATCTGGGAATCTACTTGTCAACTCCATTAATTCAATCATTAAATATACAAAAGAAAATTATGGTCAACTGTGATACTATCTTTTTGTAGACAAGAACACCTTGGTCCTTTCATATGATATGCATTTATATTAGGATTAATTTCAATCTATGACAAGATGAAACTACAGTTTCTAAAAATAAAAAAATAAAAAATAAAAAGAAAGAAAAGCTGGTTTATCTCCCTTAGCTCTTCAAGTAGCAATTTAATAGGCACTGACGTCATAGCATTCAAAATATCTTGAAATCACAATTGTGAAGTGTGACATGTGACAAAGCAAATTGGAAATTCATAAGAATTTTGCAATGACAACTGATTAAACACAAAATCGAAGGATCTCAAACTTTTTATACGCTTTTGGCTTTCCCATGTGTATTGTTATCTAGTTCAAATTCAGCAACTTTTAGTTTGAAGAAGAAATTGATCTGAACATTTTAATCAACCAACCAATGGACCTATAGTTGAAACGCCAACCAGAAGCTCCTAGTTGTTGCAAGGCATGCATTTGATTAGCTCTTGTGCCAGTCTCATTTTGCCTTAAACAATCATTTTTACAATTTCAGCTTCTTGAATAGATTTCAACTTAGAATAGTGCTTGAAGGAATTATTCACACACTTGACAACGAAATTCACCCAGGGAAAAAAAGATATAGTCATATGTTATAGTACTTACTCAGCCACTGTTGCTTAAAAAGTTGAAGTCTAGGTGCAAACCAATTTCTCGAATATTTTAAAGCACTGACTGCTTGAAAACCAGAATACCCGTCAACAGTGACATCTTTCACTTGCTGAATATAAATTTCCAAAGCAAATGGGAATTGATTAATATACATACGTGAACTAAGTTCCTTGTCTTATGAACTTAAAAGGTGGTGGTCGCTTGGCATTACCCTTACCCTTACCCCTTTTTTTTTGGGAGAGGCCATGCTCAAAGAATGATGAATCTGTTTTACTTGATTTATCAATCATTGAACTATCTCTTGATTTATAGTAGGAGTTGGCTTTGATATCTCTCTCAACCTTTTTAAGCGCTTTGCTTCTTCCTTGGGTGCCACATTGGTCGAACTCCTTTGAAAATACATCAGTCTCTTTGTGGCATTCGAACAATTCTTGGGACTCTTGAATGGGTATGAAATTTCTTCCAACTTAAATCCACCAAAGTAGAGGGGATGTCTAGACCTTTGCTTTTTATGGGTAATTCATTATTTGGAGTGGTTTTTTAGGAGCATTCTGCATACCTTAGAGTTAATTATGCTTAATGACTATTTTGATAGTGTAGGGAATTTTGGTTAATTTATGATATTTTTGGTTTTAATTTCAGTAGTGTGTTTAAAATTGGTCTTTTGATTCATTATTGCTTTTGTAGGTGTTTGAAGGATTAAAGAAGTGTTCACATGAATGATACAAGAAGAACCATGAAGAAAGAATGTGTGTCTGTGCGTGGGATTTTTTTTTTTTTTGTATTTTTCATGTGTCTTATTTTTATTATTTGTTCACATGTTTTGTTTATTTTCTAATAAACTTACAGAATTGCCGTCTTCTATATTAGAATATGGGCGTTTTCAAAGGGAAGGATTTTTAGGAGAGCATATCGGAGAGAATTGAGAATGACGAGAGCTCGATGAAGACCAAAACATCAAACTTGCTAACAACAGGAAAAATTTACATCAACCAAAGGCAGTTTCTCGTTTGTTTTTTGAATTTGTGTAAAGTTTTAGTTATATCTGTGTTAGTTTCATTTAAAGCATGAACTAATTTACTTATCCTAGAAAAAGTCTGCAGATCTTAATTTGGAGATTATAAGATTTATTTAGATTTTTATTCATTATTAATAAAATTTCAATTTCATTAGTTTGTTTTTGATTTTCTTTGGTTAATGGTTTTAATTTTCTAGCTAAAAGTTGAACGATCTTCAAATGTGAGAATTACAACATAAAACAACTGTAGAATCGAGAGGACTTAGTGTTTTGTGAAGTTGTAGGAACATCACAGAGCTTAATGTACTGTTAGGTGTAGGTTTTATCAGAGACTGTACAATTTTGGCTTATAAAATGAAAATGGAATTAGTAATAAATAAATCTATATTCTCTAATTGCCACCAATTAAAGTGAAGTTGAATCTCTGGATCTTTCTTCATTGATGACTAAATTCTGAAAACAGTGCTGATTGAATTTGGATTATTACTCCATTAATGCGAAACTATAAGGTTTCAGTAGCAAGAACAGTGGTATTTGAATGTTTCATGGGCGCAAGGCAACTCACGAGTTCTTCATCACCTCCATTACTGTCAATTCTCTATTGGTCAAAAAGTGCTGTAGTTGTGGCCATCTTTCCATCCTCTGTCCCTTCTTCACCTGCATATAAGCTCTTAGTAACATTGACAAAACCACATATCCAATTGTAAGTTGATGGTTGTGTTCTTGAACCAAGTTATTGATCACAACTTAAAATTAGTATTACAAACAAAATAGCATAAGAAAAGAAAAAAAATTGAAATTTTTTTTTGAAAAAATTCATTTTGCACCTTGCAAAAAGATAGACAAGGTAGCATGCATCATCAATTTGAGTTTTGATACATATTTTTTTCACCATTTTACTTTGATTTTATATGATTTTTACAAACAAAATACATATATTGTAAAGGGTGAACAACTTCATAAACCCTTTACTTTTGTTGGTCAAACGAAGTCCTAAAAAAAATTTATAGAAACAATTGTGAACACTCCTTAAATAATTTGGAAACATTTTAAAAGCAAATAAAACTATTTGCAAAAACTTAAAATCACAAGAAATGTATGGGCAATTGATAAAAATTTTTAAGTTTTAGAATGATTGAAGTAGTTTTGGTGAAAAGTGGATGTTTTAGGATGTTAAGTGTTTCAACTAAGCCCTTTTTTAATAAAAAAAAAACACCAAAATTAAATTTCATTATTTATTTATTTTTTGAATTAGTACCAGAAAAAAAAATGATTGGGTAGATTAAAACAGCCGCCACCTCAAAATATATAAATACTACATCAACATTGGCCAATTGGGAATGGAGTCAAGGGGCAGAATCAAGTTATGGAAGCTTTAGTACATAAATTTGGACAAATCATGCTGTAAAATCCCAATTATTAATATTGTATATATGACAAAAGAGAAGGCAACGGATTGTGTTTAGAAACTTTCAGGAACTTTCATAATTGATGCTTTCTTTATTGCTTGTTGCATTTATTTTAGTTGCAGGAGACAAAAGGAAAAGTTGTGAGTTTAGTTTTGTTTATGAGGGACATAAAGATCAACTAAAGCTATTCAGGGTATCTACCTTTGAGTGCTGATGATGAAATCCATATTATGCCCTGTTAAAGCTTTTCAACCTAGCTTGTTCAATAAAATGGGGCTCAAGTTATTAAAAAATATATACAAAAAAAAACAAAATTTTTTTCCTTCCTTCAAAATGGATTAATAATTATTAAAAAAGGATTAACATTTTATTTTTCTTTTTGGCCGTTTGACCCAATATTCCTTCTAATTTTTTTTAAAATTTGAATACTGTAATTGTGTAATATAATAAATAATCCTTCTTAATTAACTAGGATGAACAATGGATTTTTAATTTGACTAATTTTCATTAAAGGTGAGGCTCATAACAACTAGAACTACTAAAGTATGAATGAAATTAGATATCACAATGTGCATATACGGCTGCTATCATCTTTCCACTTGTATTTTTTAAAGTTTTACAGCAAAATCTATATACATTCCAATCGATAAGAAGGGTCAACCCTAAAATTTGATTAGAAGGATTGAGACATACCCAACCGCATATGTACCCTTCTTGTAACGTATTCTTATCTTTACAAAGAGATTAATAGATGAGTTGTTTTAAATTTAAAGATGACGATTTTAAAATTATGTATAAAGTTCAAATGATAATTAGTCTTGAGATGTGAAAAAGTGAAAGCAATAGAAAAGTGTCCTAATAAACAAAATTATTAGAGCTGGCTCTCTAGCCTTAGAGGGACAAAACAAAAGAGAGAAGAAAAAAAAAGATCACATATGGATAATCTCCGGCAACAAGGCCAAAAACCCACTAGTACTATCTATTTTGTTGCTGAACAAAAAATGAACAATGGGTGATGAATTAAACACACATTCTGATTTTTGTACACTATTCCATGGCTCTCTTGAGACTTCAATCAGCATTTGAGGAACTGTTGCTTCCTTGGATGAAGATGAAACACTAATCTCACATTCCGCCACCCTGAGAAGATTAATAACAAGAGATCAACAGGATATCTTCTCGAGAAGAGATAGAATCAGCCGAAGGATTATCTCTTGCCTGATGATCACTTGGATGACCAAGAACTGCACAAATATTCTTAGAACAATAATCATATAAATCAGCAATGTAAGAACTTACTTACACTCATTACTCTGACGGGTGGCAGAATTTGAACACCAAAGTAGCTTTAATCATTCCTTTCATTCTGTATTAGCCACAAGCTCACTGAGAAACACAGCAAGTTTACAATCAAGTCCGGAGAATTATTTTAATAGGAGACACAGTTAAACTTGTAATCTTTAAAGGTCAATCCTTCCAGAACACTAAAGCAAATATTTAAATGAGAAATTAATAAACCAAGAGCATCTTGAAAATTCATGCAGAAAGAAGATTTGCATAGGAGATTCTTTTGGGGATTTGCAAAAAGAACAAAATGGATCAGGCAATATTCCTCAGCTAATCAGGTTATCCTTTTTCTGGGATAAAGTTATTTATAGTTTTCTAGATATTTACCTTAATTTTGGTAGGCACATGAAGATGCCAAAATGAAGATTGGACCTAGCCAACCAACATTTTTTTTTGAACTAGAGGGTACCTGACATCATTAAGATTATATCTTCTTATGGTGTGTTTCCTGATTTGGTAAAGAACCACACTCCCTTGTCCTCTTGAATGAATGGAGAAAGAGGAATCCTATGATTATGTGAGTATCTTGAGGAGCAAAAATAAACTTCACTAAATCCATTCTCTAGCTTCTTCCCTAGAGAAATTAATTACAACATCTCCAATGCAACTATAAATTGAAGAAAATATGAGTATCATGTAGAATAAATAAACGTTAGACTAAACAAATGTTTTTCTAAGAGCACCTTCAACGCAAATGTGGATTGAAAAAAATGTCTATGTCATGTAGGACTTGATAAACATTAATTTAAAAAATACATTTTTTAATGTAAATGTGGATTCTAAATGTGGTCGTAATAAAAATAAAATGTACATATATTGTCAATATGACCGTCTACTTTTAGACGATCATGTTGATTATCAAGTCAGCAAAAAAAAAAAAAACTTTAAAGAAAAGGAATAAGTTAGTATTTCAAAATTTTTTTTAAAATAATATCAACTTACTACAATTTTGCTTCAATGTAGAGTAAGTAGGATGCATATTCTTTCCACATTAATGATTTGACACTTTTTAATAAATAA
>JAJIYU010018536.1:0-11222 GCA_030144865.1 Tinospora cordifolia
CCATTTCTGCACATCGCCATTCTGCTCGTTCACGGTGGTCGTTCAGCCCCTGTTGCTGCTTTGCTTCTGCTGCCGATTTAATATTGCACCGTGCCATTTCTGCTTTGTTGCTATCATTTCTGCTTTGCTGCTGTTTTCTTTTTTGGACTTACCACCGTGCTAAGCTGCTTATCACCGTTCAGTATTGCACTGTGCTCATCACCGTGCTCTGTGAGACCAGACGACACGAAGACGAATTCGTCTAGAGGATAAACCAGAAGCAAAATAGAAAATCGGTTGTTTCTGTTGCGTTTCTGGGTTGCAGAAATCACAGCACACCAGTGGCGGTGCTGCAGTGGCGGTGGTGTAGCGACGGTGAGTGTACGAGCAACAACGGCGAGTGGGGCGAGCACACGGTATTAATGAAAATAAAACGAAAATGTTGATATAAATGATAAAATGAAAGTTAAACGAAATTTTTTTGAAAATTTTTTTATAATAATGCTATTTTCTGTAATTTCCCACTTAAAGAAATGGTCTGCTTTTCTGGGCTCTACTCTGGGCTTAGCCCAAAACATCAGACAATTGGGCCTCAGGGACCTGGCCTGACAAACCTGCACTTACACATCCATTTGCGTCATCTTTCTCTTGAGGCCCCCCTCTTCGTCTTCTTCTTCTTCTTCTTCTTCTTCGCATCGCTCGGCATCTGTGTCCAGGGACGCGCTCGGGAACTCACTGCTCTGCGCGATATCTCTCGCATTGCAAAGAAGATCGGCCATGGAGAATTCAAAAGTCCAAGAGGTAACAGAAAGAAGTGTTCAAATTTCTATAGTCTTGCTTCGTTCTGTTTTCATTTCATTTTTTGAAAAGCTTCAATTTCTAGTGTTTATAGCGGTTTTCTTTCTTATGTTTCGTTGTAATTTGCACAGATATTAGAGAAGCAAGTGTTGACGGTAGCAAAGGCCGTTGAGGACAAGCTGGATGAGGAGATCTCGGCGTTAGATCGTCTCGATCTCGATGATATCGAGGCCTTGAGGGAGCGAAGGCTGCAGCAGATGAAGAAGATGGCAGAGAAGAGGAGCCGTTGGATCTCCCTTGGACATGGCGAATATTGCGAGATTCCTAACGAGAAGGAGTTCTTTTCTATAGTCAAGGCTAGTGAGCGCGTCGTCTGCCATTTCTACCGTGATAACTGGCCTTGCAAGGTACCATTTTCTCTCTTTTTTAATGTGGAATTCAGTTAGGGTTTCCTCACGAACTTAGAAGCAGAAAAGAAAGGAAAAGGTGCTGATAATCCTAGGATGTTTACATCTAGATTGATTTGATGTTTAAGTATGGTTTTAATTATTGTTATGGCTTTACATAGTTAGTCCATTAGGTGAATGGGGAAATGTTATTGAGAATGAGGACTGATTAGCCCACTTCTTTTATTAATCAGGAGTAGTGTTTTTGAGCTTTTAATGACAGACGTCCTAAACGCATATGTAAGTTTGAGTCGTACTTGAGAATTTGCCTTCTTTATTTATATAACAAAAATATGCACTAGCAAGGTGGAAACTTGAGCTGGTTGTTGATGGGCCTAATCCTAAACTGATGGCTCTATAGAGCCAGAATCACAATTTTGATTTAGTGACTTGTATGATTTACAATTTGATTTATCTTAAAATGACTTGAATTGGATTCTTTAATCATTATATTTGTAAGTAGTGAATCAGTTTGAATAGTAAGTGGATCAAATCAAATTGTAATGAATTGGTTCAAATAGTTCGTAAATTGAATCAAGTTTTGGAGAATTGGTTTGAATAATTTGTCAACTAAAGAATATTCATATCTTTAACTTTATGGATACTCAATATATACAAATATGTGATGCATAATTGTTTTATGTATTTGATGTTCTTTGATTGAAATCCCAATTTGATCTAACATGCACCAAACAATTTCACTTCACTTCATGATTCAACAATAGCCTTTTGAGGAGCAGCAGTTCGGATTTTGATTTGAATCTGTTAAACATGTGATTCAGCACTAATCGATTATAATTAGGCTCTTGCATTGTTGCACACGAGAATAACATGCCCATTACCGTAATTAAATTTAGTTGCGAGTACACTTGCTAAATTTTCATTAATCAGCTAAATGCAATAATGTGCTCATAAATGCAGAAACTGTGAGATTCACATCTATATTGTAATAATGCACTTATATAAATACTTGCATAAAAATGTAAGTTGCACATCTACATTGTGAGTTTTACTATCTGTGGATTGGATTTTAATCCCAGTTTTACTTCAAACAACAATCATTTCAGGCTCTTTGCTCATCTTCAACAAGCCATAATTAATCAGAACTGTGATTGATGCTACGCTATATGATTCATGATATGACTCACCCCAAAATGATTCGAGTCAGATTCGTTAGTTAGTAATACTGATGAATTGTTAGTGAATCACTTGTTGAATTGCGGTGAATTGATCTACATTATGAACTTGCTAAAAAAACACTAATATGTTTTTTATAATTCTACATGTACTGATATGTACAAATATATGGTTCACATATATTCCATGAATCTTACTGATTCACTAGTTTGATTACCATTTTCAACACAACATAACCTAGGATTATGTGTTTTACCTTCTGCAAATCCAATTTGTTCAAGAGCATAGAGTTAAAGGTTTGTGCTTGTGGCTTTGGTGCCACATGCAGATGTTGGATAAGGTGTTGCTTATCATTGGTGTCATACTCGATTATGATCAGTGTTAGACCAAGGGAGAAATTTATGGGGCAAAGGGGGCTAAGGTAGGGATATCCATTTTCACCATTTCAATTCACACTAGTGACTGATGGACTTGCTGAAATTATCAATAGCCTTAACAGTCTTCTCCGCAGAAAGAGGTTTGCAATATGTGCAAATAAAGTGAAGTTAACGGTGTTGTTGTCATGGATAATACCTTATTCTTACTACATGGGGATAAGGACTGTCATTAATGCCATCCAAGCTCTTCAGAGATTTAGCAGTTTATTGTGTCCCTTTCCTCTGTGTTTTTCAGCATGTTTGTTTTAAGACTGGGAATAGGAACACTTTTAGATTTTGGGGAAGATTGATGGTTAGATTTTGAGCCCCTTGGTATCCTTGCCCTTTTCTGTTCTGTGCATCCTGAGTATGTAATCATTCCATATTTTCTTTTTGTGGTTAATGTAACCTCAATGCAAACAATGCCTTGAGCTGTGTACATCTTAGTAGTAGTATGTCAGGAAATGCAAGTAGGGTTTCGAATGCTTTCTGTCCTAGACTTGCACAAGTTCGTCTTAGTATTTCAAACAATGTGATATCTGGCCTCTAGATACCAAAGGCTCCTTTACATGTAAATCATCCTTTCAAACTCTCATGGATAGGCCTTCTACCTACATTACCTGTTTATCCTATTGCTTCATGTGCGTGCGTTGGGACCCCTTCCCTAGGGAGCAGGACGAACCGACTGGCAAAGTGCCCTGATAAATCCCCTCACTACTCGAGCTCGCCAAAACACTGTTAAGCCTCTTTCACAACATCGTACACAATACCATCTAAGTAATCATAAGATAATGCAGAAGTAACTAAAATAGAAAAATACAATAAGAATTAAAGATAAGTAAAAGTATATTATATACAGTCCTCTAAATATAGCAGTAATGGAAATGTCTAAGTCAAAATATTTATAATGTTTTCCTCACCCCCTATACATCATATTAACTCTCAAAATGCTAAACAGTGTAGAGAACCCTACCAAGATAAACAAGAATGCAACACTACGCTATGACCACTTTTTTGCCTTTGTTCACAGTAGACGAACCTGAAATGTTTAGAGTAGCGAGTCAAGTTTGTTTACAACAGCTCAATGAGTTATGTAGTCTAATCTATAACTTAAATTAGGAATTTCATAAAACAATGTTATGTATGCATAAACAATAATATTATGCGAGTGAATGCAACAGTTAATGAATTTTAAATCCACTATGCAGTGGTGTACATTTTATTTTGAAAACGGTTTTAATAATAAAAACACATGCCGAGGCTCTCACTTGCCTTTAAGGCAATAAGAAATCCACTTGAGCGGGCTACCAGATAGTTATGCGTATTCTTATACCATATCCTTAGGATCCGCCAGCTAATACTTCATGTATGGTGGTGACCTCAGATCCTCAGTAAGTGGGCCAATTGAAAGACTTGCACAGAACGTATCTCTAGGTACTGCGGCATCCAGTCCTCAATGCTCAACGACATCCAATACTCTAACCTGTGCTTCAGACCTCGAGACTTGGCGCATATTTTCATTTAAAAACTCTTTTAAAGATTGAAAATACATTTTAATATGTAATAGCATTTCATTTATGAATAGAATAATAAGTTTAAGTGATAAATTAGAAAACACTACTTACAAGGATACTCAGCTCTTGTTGCTCCTCTTGTGACCAGTCGTGTCTCGCTAACGTTTGATCCTGTGTAATCAACATGATTTCTTAATATCTACATGAAACTTGGCTCAATTTTAACTCTATGGTCCTTGGTCAATCAAAGGTTTGACTCAGTCAATTGTGGGCTATTTATTGATTTGGTCAATTTTAGTCAATAAAGTCAACTTTAATCAAGCCAAACACTTGCTGACCTAGATGATTGACAGGTTCAAATCTGGTCAAGAAGGTCAAAGGGTGCAATTAAGCCCCTAATATCGATCCAAATACCAACAGTTTACACAGTTAATCTTTTGGTATATAATAACCAACCTCTTCAAAATTTTGTTGTACAATACAATAAATAGGAAAAAAATAATTATTCCCTATATTATGCATTCTTTTTTTTTTTTTCTTTTCCAGGTGAAGTATTTCATAGTGGTATATAACATTATATATATAATGTTCATATATATATCATTGTATATATAACATTACTAAATGCATACATTACTTTATATAATCTCATTTACATTTATTATTAATCTATTAATTTTCTCAAATTACATAAATGCAAATTTAATATATCAATTGATATTCAAAAATCTCAATTTTAGTGTTGTTGAGTCCAAAATTTCACTCTTGGCATTTCAATATACGTCAATTTTCACTGTCAATATGTATACCCCTTTGTGTCGGCTTCCAGTTACCATATACATTCTTAGGGCCTACATGGGTATAAATAAACTATATATCTATGTTCTTCTAGTTGATATGAACACAAAGATCTACATATTGTATAGTTTTACTCTTAGTAAAAATACACCTTAGTTTTAGGTCACACAATAAACTAAGACTTCTATTGAAAACTACACTAAAAAAGCTTAAATTCATTACTTTTATGGCTATTTTGTTTTGAAAAGAGGTAAAATTAACTGACCAAAATGACGAATTTTTACAACGAAGATAGCTTTTTTCCCCCCTTTTCTTCCTTTTCTTTCTCTTTTCTTCTTCCCTTTTCGTTTTTCCCTCTCCGGTTTCTTTTCTTTCTTTTTTTTTTCTCTCTTCCCCAGATGGAGTGAATGAGAGTATGAAGTACCATATTTATAGTCTTTAATAAGGGGTGGGCCCCATGTAATTACTACATTCATTTATATATAATTTATGAGATGACTATCTCTTTCTTCTTCTTATCTACACCCCATACATTATCCTCTCTTTATCTTTTTTTCGCAATATCTCCTTTATCTCACCAAATCATCACTATTATCTATATCATTATATATATATATATATGTGACAATTACTTATATTATTTCGTTTCATTCAATTATTTTTTTTCTCCATCTCCTAAGAAGCTCCCATTATTATTATTATTATCATTATTACTTATATTACTTATATTATTTCGTTTCATTCAATCATTTTTTTTTCTCCATCTCCTCGAAGCTCCCATTATTATTATTATTATTATTATCATTATTATTCATTTTATTAATTAATACATTTATATTTATTTCTATTTAAAACAACTCATTAATTTATACAAATGTTGTAAAATTATATGTTTTCATTTGTAATTCATTAATTTATACATGAAAATACATGTTGACTCAATGTTCAAAAATACGGGTCATTACAGTGTGGAAGGTGAATTTTCCATCCAAAGTGAGATTGTTTGGATGTCTTCTTGCACTTAACAAGGTCAACACCATTGAAGTGCTTTAAAGGAGATTCCCATATTATATGTCTCTTCACACAAATGTGTGTTTTGCTTTCTAGATGGCGAGTCTAATGTTTGAATGTAGATTCTCAAGGAAGATATGGGACTATTGAAACAAATGCAAACAGGTTCAAGCAACCTAGAAACAACCAAGAAGGACTTCTGATGTGGCATTGTATGGATCTATGCATTGAGGATGAAGGGATTGGGCTGATTGTTGCCTTTGTCCCAATGCGGTTGATTTGGTTAGAAAGAAACAAGGGAATATTTCTTGATATTTTGTAAGAGTGAGTAGGTAATTTGGGATGAAATTAGATCAAATGCTGGTTCTGCAGTGGTTGCATCTCCATGGTCTAAAGAGTGCTCTATTTCTGAATAGTTTTTTGATTGAGAATGATGTATGGCATAGAAGATTGGATGGAAGTTATTGTTAGGTATGCACCATTCTGTCTTCATTCATATGAAGGGTTAAGGGTGTTTTGAGATAGATGTAATTGTAAAAGAACAGATTGTGCTCCTTGATGGATGTAATCTTAATTTTGATAACATAATAAATTGCTGTGTTTATTCTTTTTTTTTTTTTTTAATCAAAGAAAAAAAAGGTAAGAGATAGTCCCATGGATGGTGGGGTGATTTGTTGAATGGCAAATACAGTGGGACATGACATGGTCTCTTGGCTGATAAAATACTTCTTTTTGCCTTTGGGTGGTAACCCACTTTCTGCAACAATTAGGGACCTAGTAGTGACTAAAACTTCAATCTGACTTGATGGATGGAAATGAGCATTTCCTTCCATGGGAGGGAGCTTGGCCTCAGCCGATCAGTGCTATCAGCTCTACTGACTTATTACCTGTCAATTTTTTGCATACTGCAAATGTGGCATGTAGGATTGGAAAGATGCTCAAATCTTTATTGTGAAAAGTATGCAAGGTGTTTCTTTTCGCCAGATATCTCATCCAGTTTTATACTAGTTTATTATAAATATATAGTCTTTGTTTCCAAAAAAAAAAAGTATGCAAGGTGTGTAAAGACTCAATCTTGTAAAATGGGAGATTTTGTTCAAGCCAGTGGAAATGGGGGATTAGGGATTGGAAACATAATGTGGCCCTATGTTCAAAATGGTTGTGGAGGCATGGGAAGGAGAAGAACTCAGTTTGGGTGCAAGTGGTAGACAATACCAATGGATGGAGCACGAGGGGTAGGGGTTCTATTAGGCCAAGAAGAGCTCCCTTCAGAAGACGTTGGAGATTCATTTTGTCACACATGAATGACTTCTCACATTGCTTACAACTAAAATTGGGAGATGGGCATGCTATTCAATAGGAAGACACATGGTCAGACTCTTCACCCCTAGCTAGCCTTTGTATTAATCTTTATATCTCATCATCCAACCACAGGTGACCTATTTGTTCTTTCCTATCTAATGATCCACCTTTCAACCGACAAAACTCGTCTTCACACATTTCTTTGTACTTTCATTTTAGTTGAGGACTTAGACGTATTGCACAACAGGAACTTGTCCTAATCACGCCTGGATTTAACCAAATAACCCTTGGAGATACTTGAAATACAACCATATGGGAATTGGAAAATCAAGAATTTACTCATGCAAATCTTGCCTTGAGAAAGTTACCGTTGGATCATGTACATTTGAACCTCCGTTGTTTCTTGCATTTGGAATGTATGAGTTCCTTCCAAGGTGAAGTTTTGGTGGATTTTGCTCATAATAAGGGTAACACAGTTGTTATATAACAGAAAAGATTTCCTTCTTATTGCCTTTCCCCTTGTGTTTGTGTCTTGTGCAAGTAGAATGGTGAAACTATCAGCTATGTCCTCTTTTAAGTGTCAGGTAGCTTGAAGATTTTGGGATACATGGAAATAATTCTTAGGCAACAGATTCCTCCGTCCTTCTGATCTCGCAGAGGGATTGTCCTTGATTCATACTTGTATCCTCTCAAAGCATTGTAGGGAGGTACGATGAATTGCATTCTATGCATCTATTTGGGCTGTATGGCTGGTACAAAATCAGAGATTACTTAATGATGCAATTAAAGAGAAATAAGTTCTCCAATATGAAATCAAACTGATGGCATGCACATGGGTTTCTGCATCTAAGTGGTCAAAAAGGATCTCGGCCTCCTCCTGGTTGTTAAATCGGAAAGCATGCACGAAATGACTACTTATATGAGGGATCCCCTGATTGCAGGATCTGGGCTTGTGTTCATGTTTTGAAGCCACTAATGACTAGTTTTGCTTGAATATGTTACGTTTTCTTACACATACACTGAGCACTTGCTATTGCCCATTTTTGTGACTCTTGATACTATGTCCAATGATTCTAATAATGTAAAATATACACATTTAAAATATATGCATACTACTTTCTTATCAGGATGAAAAGGGGTTTTGGAGTCTTGCTGGTTTTTCAATCCAAGAAAGGAAGGGGTTAAGTTGCTTTGAGAGTTCATAAAATTCTTCTGCTTATTTTTACCCAAGGATTGATGTAAGCACTCATGTCAAAGTAAAAAAAAAAAAAAAAAAAAAAAAAAAAAAAAAAAGAAAAGGAGAGAAAGAGATAAAAAGAAGTGGGAGGATTTAGTGATAGTCTACTTTTGGATAACAGAACACTTACAGTGAGCTGATCACTTTTGTGAGGCATGCCCGAGTAACCTCTTAAGACATATTTGGTACCTTTTTTTTTTTTTTTTTTTTTTTTGGAATAACTCAGACATTTTAGATAAGATGTCTCAATTGTTATGTTTCATTGGTTCTCTTTTTTCCCTCCTGATTTTGTACTGCTCCTTGGTCTCTTTCTTCATTCTGTATGTGAAGACTTCCCATTTTCTATTAAAAATAGTGGCACTAGTAGTTTTCATGCTTTTTGATGTAAATCTTCAAAGACATGTAGGAAAACAGAGGTTAAAAAATGAAGAAAAAAGAGAATATTATTGAATTATAATATTCTCACCTCCCTTTTTGAATAGGACCATCATCACTTATAATATTTACTTAGTTTTCGGGCGTGTTATTGTGTACAGTTAAATCTTTTTAATATTTGTAGCAATTAGGACAAATGGCTTAAGTTGTCAGAGTATTTAGATTTTAAGCAATTATTTGCTTATGTTGGATTCTTTTTTAATCAATATCTTCTTTTTCCCAAAAGAATGCTTCATGAGTTTTTCTTAATTTTTATGCATAATCAAATCACCTTTTTTTTTGTTGCTTCTGCAGGTAGTGGATAAGCACTTAACTCTTCTGGCAAAACGGCACATAGAGACACGTTTTGTGAAAATCCATGCTGAGAAAAGCCCTTTCTTGGCCGAGAAACTTAAGATAGTTGTCCTTCCAACCCTTGCCCTTATTAAGAATGCAAAAGTTGACGACTATGTGGTAGGTGAAAGTCCACACAAGTGGATCAGATGTGTAGTGATATTTGCTGACAATCTCTAGTGATTTGACAGGTAGGATTTGATGAGCTTGGTGGAACTGATGAATTCACCACAGGAGAGCTGGAGGAGAGGTTGGCAAAATCCCAAGTAATAATTTTTGAGGGTGAATCATCTCTAAACACATCCACGTCCAATGCTTCAACCAGAAGAAGTGTCCGGCAGAGCAACCACTCCAACTCTTCTGATTCAGAATAGGTTTGAGTTTTCCCCTGCCTCAATACCCTCTTTAACTCGGTCGGGTAATGGGGATTTGTTCAACTATAGTTACATTCAATTACTTAGGTTGCAAAACTCATACTTTCTCTATGAACAAATATAAATGCTGTGTGTCCCCTCGTGTTTTTCATTGGGTATACGTGTGTATGTAAATATTTGTAGCATAACTACCTCATTTCTGTTCCTTGGGGTTAATGTTATCATGGCCCTTTGTGGATGAAACCAATTTTTTCTGATTGAGAAAATTCTTGAAAAAGAAAGGTTTGGCAGCTAATACTAATAAATACAAGTACATTAAAGCTAATAATAGTACTAGGCTAACACAGTTTTTAAATGTACTTCATTCACATTACTCTCCAAATTTGTTAGATTGCCATAAATTGTGTAATTATGTTCATGATTTGGTGCAACTCAACAAACTCTGGAAGAGGTCAATAAGCTGTATTTAAAAAGTGTTATTTTTCAAGATCCCCTTTTTTTTTTTCTAATAGAAATTGGCAAATACTTGCTTATCAGAATTAAAAGATTCGGATTATCAATACTTTATGGATTTCCCTTTAGAACTGGTGTTTGTTTACTAATTGGGCCTTGAGTTAGATTAAAATAGCAAAATGCAATCCTCAAAATCTAAATGCAGTTATTGACCATATAGAGAGGCAAGTAAGGGTTCAAATTTTTTCAACCTTTTTCAACTGAGGAGGTCAGAAATGTTCTTTTTTGAAATATCTTTAGCTTTTTTAAATGAGTTTGGCTCTTCAACGTTTTGATCTTGAGAGGCATAACATTGTGAAAGTGTCACAGTGTCTACATAGCTGGGTTCCGTATACTTGGAATTGGGCTTCTTGATATAGTGAAATAGCGATAGTTTGATACATAATAAATTTTCCATCCTATTTTATAGACAGATGAATCGGTTCAATAATCAAGATTCTTTTTGTTATCAAGTTTTTAAAAGTAGGAATTGTGGAATTCTAGTTTTATACCACTTGAAATGTCTCTCTTATATTGAAAAATTTTTTCTAGTAGCATTCGATCACAAAAGCCCTTAACAGAGTCATATAATGTCTTCAAATATTAATTTAAAAATGATTAATATCACTAGTACTTAACAGGCGATAACAATCATATATTTTTTCTGCTAGGCAACCTAAGTAACCCCTCGATAGATCGGACAGGATTCTCATTTGAGCTTCTTTCTTACCTAGGAGACAGGAGATGACTTCTATTATTTCTCATTCTTTATCTAGGACTGAGATCATTCTTGGAGACAAGGAAACCCGCCTCTCCAAATTAAAGGCTATTAAATCACCCAGAGAGAGAGAGAGAGAGAGAGAGAGAGAGAGAGAGAGAGAGAGAGAGAGAGAGAGAGAGAGAGAGAGAGAGAGAGAGAGAGAGAGAGAGAGAGAGAAAAAAAAAAAAAA
>JAJIYU010018537.1:0-11237 GCA_030144865.1 Tinospora cordifolia
TTGTATATTATTTGTATATTATATGTATATTTTGTGCATACAATCATCTGTTTTCTTGATTTATGTTTAACATCTCCTCAGAAAAAGTAATTTGTGTATAGTTTATATACATTTCTTATATATTTTATATATATTTCTTGTATAATATCTATATATTATACACATGTTTTGTATATATAGTCATATATTTTCTTGATCATTATTTAATAGCTATGTGGAAAACTATTCTATGTATATTTTTTGTATATTTCTGGTATAGTTTCTATATATTATCTATATATTTCTTGTATACAGTGATATTATACAACAATTAATTCATTGTTCACTATTCTTGGTTGGAGAAAAATATTTTGCATATATTTTTTTGTATATTATCTATATATTATATGCATATTTTGTGTATATAGTCATCTGTTTTCTGGATTTATGTTCAACATCTCCATAGAAAAAGTAATCTGAGTATATTTTATGAATACTTCTTACATATTTTATATATATTTCTTGTATATTGTCTATATATTATACCTATATTTTGTATATATAGTCATATATTTTCTTGATTATTATTTAATATCTCTACGGGAAACTATTCTATGTGTATTTTCTTATATTTCTAGTATAGTTTCTGCATATTTCTTGTATACAGTGATTTGTCATAAGTTTTCTTTCACTTGCTATCACAATAATAGGTTTGTGCATATTTTTGGTATATTTGAAATATATTTTTTGTATATTTTAATTATGATTCTCACAGCAATTAATTTATTTTGATTATGATTGATTGATTTGTTGATAAATAAATAAGTTTGAAAAATGACTTTTGATTACAAATGTTAATTACAAACTGATAGTTATGAATATATTAAAATCACTTTGTGTGCATTCTTTTATCTGTACACATAAATTTAGTGTATACAGTTTGTATATTTTATGTATATTTAGTGTATACTTCATGTAAGGAGTAAATTTTGAATATTTTTTGTATATCGTTTGTATATTTTCTGTATATTTCGTGTATATTATGAGAATAGAGTTTGTTTCCTGGTCAATCTGTATATTTTTTGTATATTCTGTTTATATTTTCTTAATTAAAAATTAACTCATTCCTCTACACATGTTGGATTTCGTATATTTATGTATATATTTTTGTCTATTTAGTGCGACCAATCTATTTTCTTAATTAAAAATTAACTCATTCCTCTATACATGTTGGATTCTGTATATTTTCTGTATATTTGTTGTATACAGATGATATATTTGTGATATATTTCTTGTATATTATGTGTATACAGTTTTTATTCTGATCATTGTGCAATTCACATCTACAGGAAATTAGTTTTTCTGTATATTTGTTGTATGCAACTTATATATTATGTGTTTATTTCTTGTATGTTATATGTATACAGTCTGTTTTCTATTCTATAATTGTGTAACTCATCACAACATGAAATTATTTTTTCTATATGATCTCTGTATATTTATAGTATACAAAGTATATATTTGACGTATATTTCTTGTATATTATGTGTTAAAATATGTTTGCTGATCATTGTACAATTCACTTTTACATGATTTAGTTTTTTTTGTATATTTTATATATATTTGTTGTATATGGGTTGTATATTTATCATATATTTCTTGTATATTATATGTATACAATGTGCAAAATTCACTCTACAGGGATTTAATTTTTTGTATATTTTTTGTATATTTGTTGTATATATCATGTATATTATGTGTATATTTTTGATATATTTTGTGTATACAGTCTATTTTTCTAATTATAGTGCAACTCATATTTGCAAAAAAATATTGTATGTATATTTTCTTTATAATAATCACATATATATAAAAGTTTTTACAGAAAAAATTGCAAAACATCAAAGTTGTAAAAATTTTCTAACTGCTTAATACAATGCACTACATCAGTTACATATAGAAATATACAGAAATTCATTAAGATTGCCCTTTTTATTAGCCTTTTTTGTATAAACATATAAAAATATAAAAAAAATATACAACCTTCATTCATCGGCATTGTTCATCATTATTGCTCATTGGTACTATTCATCGACACTGTTCATCATTACTATTCATTGACACTATTTATCGTCTTCTAATTTGTGATTTGTTTTCTAGCCATCCACTAGTTTGTCGTTTGCCAGACAACAAGAATAAGCACCAACAATCAAAGGGAAAGACAACAATAGAAATGATCAACAAAATAAACAGGAAAGAAGCACGAAGATGAAGAAGATCCAAACATGAATGCACTAGAAAAGCTTGCAGAACCAGCAAGCACCACTAGCAAATCTAAAAAATGGCGAACAGAATATGCAAAGAAGAGGTAGTGCGAACCAAAACAAGATGTGGCAAAACGAACAACAAGATCCAGCAATGAAAAGAAAGAGGAATCAAAACCCTAGAAGCGAGACGAATGATGAAGAACAAAGATTCAACAAAATAGAGATCTGTAGCAAACAACACAGAGAAATCAGCGGCAACGATGGTGGAAGCGAGATCTGGTTGGCACATGCTTTAATATGTCGGTATTTATGAAAATAATATAAGAATGTTGATATAACTAAAAAACAAAAACTTGGTCAAAATATTTTTGATAATATTTTTAAAATATTGACATATTGTATAATTTCCTCTTAAAGTAAGGGCACAAGATAGTATGAGTTATAGCCCCTATCGTCAATTGAATAAAAAAAATTCATACTACATAACTACCTCATACTTTAGTGAACATAAAAAAATTTAAAAATAAAGTCTAGTTTGATAGGTATAAGGTAGCATGGGCTATGTTGTTAATATGTGAATTGCGAGTTTTCAAGTAAAACTTGCAAATTGCACACTATAGCAACCTTTTTTTCTTTTTTTTATTAAAAAAATTTAAAATAAAATTTTTTTTAAAATAACTAAAAACGAAATGTTGGCCTCTAAATCAATACGACAACTCCAAACAAAATATCACTACCCAATGAAAATGTAAATCTCAAATCTTAAACCCTTCCTCAAAATTATAAACCCTTCTGCCAAATTACAAATCTTTCATCTAAACCTGTGAATCACAAGCCACAAATCACCAACTCTTTTTCCTTTTTGAAATTATACAATTTTCTTCCTTTCGTGAGAGCATTCGTAAGTCGAAGAGGTGCATCATGCTACTTCAAATGCCATTTTTATCTCTCATCTTATTTTTAAGCACAAGTCATCTTATTTTTTAGTACTACTCTTATATAACTTTTCCCTTCTACATTTTTTTGGATGATTTTTATTTGTGTACCATTTGTTCTTTTTTTTTTCTTTTTTTTGTTGGATGACCAGTTACAATGTCAAATTACTAGGTATAATTCCTAAATTGTAGCATCTCTTGATAATATCATGGATCAATATTCGAGTCAAATTTGTCACCTTCCATTTGAAGGATAATATCCTCCTAGTTATTCTAAACAAGATGTTAATTTCAAGGATCTTAAGAAAATTTATAGAACATAAATATGTTGATCATAAATACATCGAGAACAACATGCTCGCTTCAGTCATTGCACATTGTTTCTATCCTGTGATTAGGCCTCAAGGACTTTTGATTGCCAGAGTCATTTTTTAAGAATTCATTTGTCGTATGCTTGAACAAGAGAGCTTGTCCTGCCCTACTCAACCCATACACACTGGCCTAGCAGTTTGTTATATTGAACCTCATGTGCTTGGCTAATGGTCTTCCTTAGGCATTGCCTGCCATGTGACAAGAAGATCTCATGGTGTGTTGTTGACGTGGGTGATTGATAAGCATGTTAAATACCAACTCAAACTTGCTGCAAGCAAACAATCCAACATTTATCTCTAAAGTCTTCAAGCTTTATTTGATGGTTGAGGACTTATTAACTTATCTCGAGATAATGTAAACATTAATCTCATGTTTGACTTTGTGCTTTCTTTCAACTCATTTGCTCAGTGACATGAATGGTCCTTGAGATTTGTGTAATTTTTATGTTAAAATTGTGGAAAGAAGTCATTTGATCTACCACAATTAGTAAAAGAGGTTCCTTCTAGCGAGTGTACCAAAGAGTCATTATGTATGAGGGCACATTCAAGACTTCCTATCTGAAAATTTTAACACCTATATAAATCCCTTAATCTGAATCATTTAATGCACACGTCAGGATATCTGCAGAGTCATGCCTAACAGTCAACATTTAAGGGTATAGGCCTCTGTAATCATTTGGATGTGCCTATTTTTGAATTAATTCATTCCCTAGAACTCTCCAGTTTTCTCGTATTAGTGCTCAAAGGTGTTCTTATGCAACCTTCGAGGTTGAAGTTTTTCTTCACATAAGTCCTTTCCTCCTCTCATTATTTCTTACACTTCATGTCAGGTTTCTGGTTCATGAATTGGAGAGGTCCTTGCAAAAACCCCTAAAAAGCTTAAGGGCAAGTAAAGGATCAAGAAGTTGGTTGTATGGGTTGAGATTGCCAAGGAGAGGGAGTCCCTTAGCAAGAGTCGTAGTCCACGCCCTATAGGATAGTGTGAGGGATGAACATAAGGAGGACGATTAAGCAAGTTACTCTAAGAAGTTTGAAGTGCTTCACTTTTCCTATTTCATCTCTATGACCGCTTAGCCACCTGTGGAGTCTGCATGCCTCATATATGGGTTGAGCACTTCTACTCAACGTGTTAAACTAGTCATGTCATATAGTGAAAAAGAAGGCAAGAAGTGAGAAATGAAGAAAGAAATCAGCTCCTCTGACAAGTTCAAGGAGTGATAGAACCAGAAAAAAGGTCAACAAATCCAAGGACTATAATACACCAAAAGTCGATGAACAAATTATAGAATTTTGAGATATATATAAATGTAAAATGATTTTATATAAATAATTTAAAAAATTATAAATGTTTCAAAATCAGGAAATACAAGTTAAAATAAACTTAGAATAAAGGTAAAAATAATAAAAAAAAAATTAAAAAATATCATGAAGACCTGAAAAATAACATAAAGGCATTGATTACCGCAGTAATACGTAGAAAAACCTAAAAAATGGTTGTGGTAACACAGTTGTCTCTTGGGTAGTCTAGACTAATTTTAATCCACTCCACACTTTTTGTTACTGGTTGCAAGCATCAACAAAAGAGGAACTGCATAATATGTTAGGAGTTTAGACAATGACGAGTTTCAGAACGTGATCCAAGCAAGGAAAGTGTTCTTCCCACATTTTGAATACACTAAGTATGCCAGGACCCCTTCCTTAAGGAAAATGATAAATAGACTGACACAGTGTTCTGACAAACCATCTTCCAATCAAAGCTCATCTGAACATTGTAAAGCCTCTTCACAACACCATATATAACACTATCAGAGTAATCGTAAGAGATGCAGAAGTAACTAGAACAAATAATTACAGTAAATCTTTTTTAAGTTAAACAAAAGTCAACTATATATACAGTCTCCTAAATATAGTAGTAGCGAAAATATAATAGTCAAAATATCTATAATGTTTTCCTCACTTCCTATACATCACATTAAATTCTCAAAATAGTAAATCGTGTGAAGAAACCTAACAAAATAAACGTGGTGCGCTCAATGCAATAACCACCTTCTTCCTTTTATCCATAGAAGAAAAACCTGATATGTCAGAGTAGTGAGCCAATTTTGTCCATAGTGACTCAGTGAGTAATGTAACCTAATTTATAACTTAGAACAATAATTCTAGAAAAACAATGTATATATATATAGAAATGATCGGGGTATTACATTGTAAAACTAAAAATAAGATAAAGGATTATTAAGAATCCAAGTACTGGTGTGATCGACGAGCCTGAAACAGATCGAGGTGGCATCTCCTATATGTCACCGCTTGAGATCGACGAGCCACAAGGTGGATGGTAGGTATTCTCAACCTTGAGTTGTTTGCGATAGCTACAAGTTTTTGGGAGCTAATAAGAAACTGCAGGAAGTAATCTCTCTTAAATTGTAATGTTGAGAAATGACTGATATTAGACAGTACTTGAGACCTTATATTATTAGTCAAGATCATGGGAAATACCAAGAGTCATCTCAACACTCTTCTAGTCTTAGATTACAACCAAAACAACTGAATGTGTGAAACGTCTAATGTGTAAAAGTGTTTGTAATGTTTTGAATTTTGATCTATATAATGCGTATGATGTATAGGGATGATCTATGGGGCTTTCGAGCTCACTCTATTTCTATTTTTCAGGTACATATGCATGTAGAGCACTGTAACCTACATCAGAAGACTTTCACTTTTGATTGGAAACCTCAATGGGAAGGTTATCTAGGATAGGAGGACTTGGAGGTTGGATTTTGCTTATTTTTATTGAACTAATTTACAAGTATCTTATTTTATTTTGAACTTGAAAAGTATTTCAATGTTTTAATGTAGCTATTGAACGATATTATATGTTTAACAATTACTGTTTTAATAGAAGTTTTTTGAAAAAATTCTGCTACGTTATTTATGATTTGCAATTCGTGCTTTGTGATTAATAATTTATGATTTATAATTTATTGTTTATTTTGTCTAACTATGGAGATTTGATGAATATAGTGGAAAGTTACTTTGATCTTTTATTTTATGAAAAATGTGTTTCCATATATTTCTTTGAGAATTATCCATCCGGAACTTGAATTTAAAGAAAAAGATTTTGACAGGAATATTTTAAGTAGCATTTCGATTCTCAATAGGCGATGACCCGAACGTGAGGCATCTCCATCAAAGGGTGTGCATCTCTGCGCTAGACCCATAGCATGTGACGGGAGGTCTGATTGGGAATCGGGGTGTTACATGATCAAACAAGTCATCAATCCAAGGAAGAGAGTATTTATTCTTTATAATCACCCTATTTAACTGTTTGTAGTCGATGCACAAACAGAGACTCTCATCTTTTTTTCTTACAAACACAGGAGCTCCCCAGGTGATATGATAGGTCGAATAAAACTTTTGCCCAATAATTTTTCTAGCAGAACCTTCAACTCCTATAACTCCTTAGGTGTCATACAGTAAGGAGCTATTGAGATTGGCTCAGTCCCCAAAACTAACTCAATGACAAAATCGATCTCTCACTTAGGAGGCAAACTGAGTAGATCATGAGGGAATACCTTGGGGAACTCACATACCACAGGAATATCCCCAAGTTTCGGTTTGGAAGGTTCACTAGTATCTGCGACAACCACACTCACTGAGGCACACATCTCCTACAGTATCACTAATCTACCTTGGATGCTAGGTTTATCTGAACCTCTACCCTAAAACATAAGCGTGATATGCAATTAGCCAATTCATGCCTAGACTAGCATCAAACTCTAAAAATTCTAATTCCTGCAAATCCACCACTGTCTCTAGGTTGTCGACATAAATCACACAATGCTCACAAATCATATTGGGCTAAATATGCTCCCTAACGACAATACTTAATACAAGCAAAGCAGATGCCCTAACTAGTCTAAGTTTTAATCTATCAACAGCAGGTCCAAATATAAATGATAAAGTAGAGTCAACATCAATCAACACATACAAAGTGAAGTCTAAAATAGAAACAGTACCTTGTACCAAAGTCATGGTAGCCTTTGGATCAGGCTAAGTGACTGCCTGGGCTATCTCTTTATATCCATGCTGGACCATCAGCCTGGCTAATAAAGTAGGACACTCTGATCTCTTGTGCCCAATCTGCCCACACTGATAATAGGTGAATGGTTATCTTTGGAAAACTTGTCTTGTTCGTGTCAGTTGGCCCATCTGTACTACAGGTGTCGGTGGCATGTACTCTAAGCCTCTGCCTCCCCTACCTTAGCCTCCTCTATGGCTTCCGCCTCTAGGCTGTATTGCCACTTGTAACTCAAATGTCTAAATAGGGGTGGCTGCAACTACCATCGTCTGGTAGACTGGATCTATGGGGTGTTAGTCGATCTCGACACAAACTTGTTCTTCCTATAACCCTTTTTCTTCTGCCACTGTCCTTGGTTACTGGGAGTTTGTGCTGAAGTCTACATATGCCTAGAACAATCTAAACATGTATTGGCTCGTCCTTAGTATTTGCCTCATATCTCAAAACTTGGCGCTTCTGCAACTCTAAACTAGAATTGTGTATCGCTCGTCGAATATCACTATTCAGGCTCCAATGATAAAATCTGGCCCTTTCTGCTTTACTAGCAACTAGCCATGAAACACAAGACTCTAGATAAATGAACCTATAAGTGTACTCTTGGACTATCATATTGTCCTATCGCAAGGTCAAGAACTTCATTTTCCTATGTCTCTGGTAGAAGCAAGAACAAAAGTCTTCGAAAATAACTCTTTAAACCTTGCCCAAGTCTCGACCGAGCGCTCAGTAGCCGAAATTGATAACTACCATCCAGCGACATCACCCTCTAATATATGGGTAGAGAACAACACCTAATTCTCTTTAGATAGCTTCATCGATCGTGCTATCTTCTCAACATTCAACAGCCAGTCCTTTGCTTGCTCCAAATTAACACTACCCCAATATGACTAAGGTTTCAGGTCCATAAACTTCTTCAATAGTCTCTCATGTGAGATTTATCTCCCCTGTTCCTCTCTGCGTGCCTATGAGGAGCCTCAATCTCCTCTTCAGACTCATCATCATCGCCATCCCCATCAGCTAGCTCGACTTCCATTGGAGTTGGAGCTCCAGGAGGTGTTAGTTACTGCATATTAGCCACAACCCCATCTATCTTCTAATGTATGCAGCGCTAGAGGATTGGATCAACTTCCCTTGGGCCCAGATAAGATCTTTGAGCCATCGGTATACATCAGGCCCGGCAAGTGGTGGTGGTATAAGCCTCAGTACAGGATCTTGAAGAGGAGCGGGATCTTGCGATACCCGCTGTGGTCTACCACGTCTAGGGGGCATCTTAATCTGTAGTTCACATACAATCATTTGTCAATGTTAAACATTGCAAACATACCAGCCCTAAAGCCTATTTTACCACTACTATACAATATATTTTCGAAAATAAGTTTTGAAAAGAAGAATTTTTTGGACTCATATATTTTTGCTTAATTCTAACTTTGAAAATTTTGTGGGCTTTAATATCAACATTTTCGAGACCCCTTCTAAAACCTCAAACGGACGATTTGATCGGCACAATAGTCAGACAAGTCTACGCTGTCGTCAAACTTGCCAACTACTATTGAGCCTTACCATCTTAATGTTTATAATATTCAGAGTGCAACAATAACAAGTTAAGCGAAATAATGTAACAATAACAAAATACTTTAACATTAATTATATTACAGAGTCTAGTTCAATTTTACGTTTATTTTCAAAACTTATACATACTGATTTAAAATACCAAAATAACAAAACAACAAAACAACCTACTAAGGATAGGTTGGAAAAGATCATGCATACAACACGTCTTTCCACTTATCCACACCGAATAAACCCGAAATATTAAGAGTAGTGAGCTCGATATCCATGTGAGCCCAATGAATAGCAAAAGATATATCTAATTAAGTCTAGCATTCTACATGCAATGCAACAGGCAACATAAAAATTCTTCAATAAAAATGAAGTAACAAACAACACGTGCAATCATCAACATATAAAAAGTGCAACAGCCTAATATGTCATGAATTATGTCATGATATAAGGGTCAATGTCTAAACTTGGCACCTTTCTTTCATTTAAAGAATATTTAGTTATACTGTCATTCTAAACGAACGTGACCGTCATCCAAGCCATACTGCAATATCAATCTTCAATCGCAACCCACTGACCAAGCCATACTGTCGTATCTTGATAATCGTGGCCCACCGAGAAGGTGTTATAGCTGCCACCCACGAACCAGTAGAGTGTGTCATGCACAACTTTAAATATATTCATAGAGTGTACCACAGTACACTCTATCTCAGACTGTCACGATCCAATGTCTGTACCTCGGAACCTCTCATTGTTAGGCCAGGTTAGCACATCTGAAGATCTGTCGATCAGTCCTACTCTAGAGCTATCACAATCCAATTTTTGTACCTCAGAACCTCTCATCATTAGGTCAGGTTGGCATATCTGAAGATCTGTAGATCAACTCTATCTCAGAACTATTAATATCAAATGCCCGCACCTCGAAACTTCTCATCCTAAAACTAGGTCAACACATCTGAATATTCGTACTCGTATATCAGGACTATAATGATCTAATATCTACACCTTAGAACCTCTCATCTGAGGCTAGATCGACACATTTGAAAATCAGTCCTATCTCAATGCAATATGCAATGCATGTAACACCCAATTATACAACAATCATAAGTAGAATAAAAGATTAAATAAATATATCAAATTACTAGTCACAGACTAAATCAACTGTCGACGTTCTCCTGGTCGCTGTTCGTGTCTCCCAATATCGAGCCAAATACCAAAAACACACAATGTCAACACACGTTTCACTTTTGGTATAAATTACGTAACCTCTTCACAAATTTGTTGTAATATATAATAAAGGAAAAAATTAATTATTTCCTATATTACGCATTTTTTCCATGTGAAGTAATTCATAATGTTAGACAACATTAATCATAGATTATGTTATATTTTTTATAACATTATATATACCAATAATATCAATCTATACATTTTTTCTCTAATTGCATAAATGTAAATTTAATATACTTATTGATCTTTAAAAATCTTAATTTTATGTCATTGAGTTCAAAATTTCATTCTTGACATTTTTATACCAACTAAAATCTCAATGCTAATAGGTGTACCCTTATATGTCAACTTTCAACTACCATATAAATTCTTAAGGCCTATATAGATACAAATAAAGTATAAATCTATATTCTACTCATTGATCTGAACAAAATTATATATATATTATGTATTTTACACCTAGTGAAATTATACCCTAGTTTGGGTCACACAATAAACTAACTTATTTTATGAAAATTTCACTAGAAAAACTGAATTTTATAACTTTTTAACAATTCAAAATTAATAGAGGTGAAAATATTTTATGTAAAACGTCATATCCTCGAGAAAATTGTAACTTTTCTTTCTTCTTTTTCTTTCTTTTCTCTTTTTTTTTTCCTTTCTCTCTTTCTTTTTTCACTTTTCCTTCCCAGATGACCAAATGAGAGCACGTTCGACGACCTTTATCAATCCACATCATCTCATTTATCTTGTTATATATATATATATATATATATATATATATATATATATATATATATATATATATATATATATATAT
>JAJIYU010018538.1:0-11180 GCA_030144865.1 Tinospora cordifolia
TTGCTTGTTTGGTTAGCTTAATTTTTTTTATTCTTTGCACTTATGTCATTCAATTATCATGTTGCTCATGACCAAGAGAGTATGCTCTGTAGTTGCGTCTCATACGATCTTCTACATCAAAAATTGAAAATCTGTGCTTCTGTTGATTTATGATGTTATGTTGTGGTATGTTTAATTACTATTGGAATATTTATTTACTGTGCTCTTGCACACAAAAATAAGATAAAATAAGATTTCAATCACGTACCGGTACGGGGGACTTTCTGTGTTCCATGTAGAATTGGAACTAGCTGTTAATACTGACACCAAAATGGAACGGGTTTCAAGAATAATCCCACTAAAGATGGGTTTGAGTTTCAAAATTGATCTCTATTCCTAGATTTGGAGCACAGAGGTTATTCTCGTTCGGTCTAAATTACGACTGAAATAATATATTATTTGAACCGAATTAATCCCTGAAAGTGTTTGATATGCTTGTATTATCTAGTTGAAATAATGAATTAAATAGATGGAATGATTCACTGGGCTTTTTAGCTCACCCCCCTATTTTTCACATCTCAGGGAACTAATCAGCTTACGATGAGGTTTATCTATTGAAAGTTTTTATTTATTTCAATGTAGGGCGCATCGGCCCAAGCTAAATCATGTATTTTAGCTTTAAATTTATTTTTTGCTGTAATAGATCATTGTATTCGAAATTTTTGAATGAATAAATGAAGAATCTTATTTACTATGATGTCATTTTGTACATAGACTAATGTACACAGGAACCCTAATGGATTTAGGTCTAAGAAGAAGAAAATGCAGCACTGGCCCGTCTCCCGGGCAATGCAAGATTATTGATCAAAGAAAATTGGAACATCAGATGACGTAAAAGATGGGACTTGGGAGGCGAGGTGTTACAAAGGTGGTATCAAAGCCTAGGCTTTAGATGCCTTGGGCAAGAATTAGAAGGAATTGACTAGTCTGGTAAGACTATTTATTTATTTAATTTAGAAGCCCTACCTCCTGTTTTGGAAACTAAAATATTTTTGAAAATTTGTT
Organism: Tinospora cordifolia; assembly: GCA_030144865.1. Classification (NCBI taxonomy): domain Eukaryota; kingdom Viridiplantae; phylum Streptophyta; class Magnoliopsida; order Ranunculales; family Menispermaceae; genus Tinospora; species Tinospora cordifolia. The sequence continues at coordinate 1,045 of JAJIYU010018538.1, forward strand.
TTCGAAAAGAGACATATGTTATTAACGGTTTTGTTTGGATACAAAGATTACGAGTTGAGCTGATAGTGGGTAAGCCTTGTCCGAGTAAAGCTAAACATTAAAAGGGAGACGGGTTATCCCGTTCTAGAAAGCACAGTTGCTAAGTAAACTTCAGTCTTGCCGTCCGATCTAGAGGTTGTCCCACCAGCTCATACGAGTAGTCGGAGTTGAAGAACACACTTATTTTTTTACGAGATTAAAACTAGGAGGTAGTAATTAAGGGTTAGGAATTTACTATGGTCCAAATGAGATGCCAACAAGAATTTATGAAACTAGGTTTGGGGAAGAGACAATAAGTAAAGACTTGGGGGTTGTTAAGAGTGACATAGTGAATCATGAATAAACTGTTAGGGCATAAGTTAGAGACTGAAAATGTGTGAAAAACGAACACTTGTTTGGTCAGGACACAAGATCGGGAGGATCCTGTATCTTTGGTTTCTATGTGGTATGGGACACATAAGATTCAAAGATGTAGAGGAATCTTGAACTCGGAGAATGACGGGCCATGTTTGGTGAATGATCGGTGGCTTTGGACGAACTTGTTTCCCTATGCTTGGCTGGTATGAGACAGTCAAGTATAGTGAGGCTTGAGAAGCCTTAGAAATCGAGACATTTGCGAAATTGGTTGGGTAAAGTGAAATCTCTAAGTAGAAGTCTATGATGAAGGGTAAGGGTGGTATGGGACACACGAACCTGGAAGCATAGGTGGAAGCCTAGAATTTCACTGTGCTAGCATGAACATGTATGATTGTATGAATGCTTGATTGTTTTGAATGCGTGCTTTATTTATCTGAATTTCATAAGTATGTAGATCACAAATACTGTGATCATGAAACCAAATCTTGTATCCAACGACATTAGAGGATTTTGAAAATCCTCAAAACAGAACCTAGAAGCATAAACTGATAGGCCACAAAATAAATCGATAACTTAAAAACATAAATGTAGTGTCATATTAGCACGAAAGGAACAAAAACCTAATAAGATAGACACGACAATTGACTAAAGAAAGGACAATCATTTTTTCAAGTTTGAAAAAAAAACATTTTTCTCTCAAAGGGTTTCAAACTTTAGACCCAGGTAATTCAACACTTTCAATATATATATATATATATAGATGGCCACCATGATGATCATTTTATGACTAGCGAAGACTCGCAAAATTGCGATATTTACCAGTAAGTGGTATTATTGGACTAATCCTTGGGGGGAAAATGTTCTTCATTTTAGATAATGAAATCATTCCAACCCACATAAATATGACCTCTTTGAGATATATGGTTCATACCAAAAAAAAATACGAAGTTGGACTAATCTGGAAACCTTGGGCAATTTACTTTATTAACTATTCCGGAAAGGTACGAAGTTGGACAATTCTGTCAACCCAACGTTGATGATCATGTGCCTCAGATTGCCCTGCCCAAGATCTTGATGGGATTGAATAGTCTAGGGTATTGTAGTTTAATTACTGTGTTTTATCCTCATTATCTCTTTCCAACACACCATTTCCAACAATAAAAGCGATAATAATAATAATAATAATAATACTAGAAAAAAAAACATTCGACCCCTCGATTTGGTTTTTTTTTTTTGAAAAAGATTACACAAAGATCAAAGCACGAAAAAAAAAACAAACGGAAACAAGACCAAAGTTGATGCAATAACTTTGGTCTCTCTCAATAAAACAAGCCAAAGGAGAACTTCTTATCCTTCTCTTTCTTTTCTTCTTCTTCTTCTTCCCCTTCTTCTTCTTCTTCCATAAAGATGGTTGTTGTCACTGATAAGACGTGTAGCCTCCAAAACCAAGATCTTGACTCATTGGCAAAAGGTCTCCCATACATCTATTTCCTGCTTCATTAGCAATATAAACATCGCACGATGATAATAAAGATGTTGATGACGAAGATTGCCCACTAGCAATCCATGATCCAGTTCTTCTATACACCTGGATGAAAACCCTGCATTACTTGACATCAAATCTGATAAAGACCCAGCATTAGTTGAAGCATTAAAATCAGATACAAGAACATTGTCAGGGTGACCAGGTTCAATGTTAGTAGCAGAAGGGTCAAAATCAATGGGATTTGGGTTGGAAGATGGCCTCAAGCAACTAGCAGAAACTATGCTCTCCAAGTGCCCAGATCTTAAATCATTGGAGCAAAAGAAGCTATTGATGTTTTTGTTGCCATAGGTAAGAAACTCATTTGAGGAAACATCAACACACATATCAAAAACAAATTGAACGGGTGACAACAAAGTACTAGTACTACTGACAGTAGTAGCATTTGAAGGATCGCTACTAACATCATTGCTAGGAGGTAAAAAACGAAAGAGATTAGCGTAGTTTGGCCAGTAAGTGAAATTGGTTCTAGCGTGGAAGCTTTTCATGGAGATGATAGCTTCATCATAAGCAAGAGTAGCTTCAATGTTCGTATCGAAAGTTCTAAGCCAGCGTTTTCCTGTAGACAAATTAATCTCTACAGAGTATCTTCCCGAAGGTCGTGCCCTTACACGAATAAACTTTCTTGGTATCCTTCTACTGAACCCTATGATGACCCTTTGATCATTAGAGCCACAAGCTTGAGCTGTAGTCGTTGTAGATTGAATTGGAGAAGGGTTCACTGGAGAAGGGTTCACTGGAGAAGAACCACCAGTTTCTAAACTTTCATAAATCTTAGGAATTTCTCTACGTTTCTTTGAGCTTGATATGGTTGAAGGAGGTGTAAGAACTTCTGAGCACATTGGGAAAGAGACTTTTGGTTCTGCTAGAGAGACAGGGGATGAATCAGAATGAGTAGATCGACAGGATAAAGGATTCTTACCTTTAGGAGACGATTCCGACTGGAATGGAGACAGTTGGGACTTTCGTGCGAAGAGATCCGCAAGTGAAAGATCATCATGGAAGAATCCGAGTCAATGGTAGCGGAATTTCGTCAGCTCAATGGTAGCGGATTTTACGAAATTTATGTACTTATCCCCTATGTCATGGGTCCAAAACTCTACGGAGGCGAAATAAAATCCCAAGGGGGGGAACAGTACCTTGTAAGTAACAATGTCATGATGAGCCATGACGTGGGTGTAGATCTCGGTGGTGGTGGCGGTGGGTTGTTACATATGGAAACAGTTTTTAATAGTAGTATACAATTAGAATTGCAATAATAGGGCATGTGCCCCACCGTATTTAGTTTTGTTTCTTAGTTGAAGGTCGACCACTAAACCAAATATTAGTTGTTAAAACTTGACCATGAGGCCCACAGATTTGTTCTCAATTTCAAAATTAATTAAAGCCCTTTTTAGTTATTAAATAATCCTAATGTTATTATTAATCTATTTCTAAGCCAATTTATTTATGCACTTTTTGTACGTTGGGATATGCCCTGGTGCAACTAGGAAATTAGAATAATTGATGCAAGAAATAGTAATATCTTGATTCTCGAATAGAAAGTAGGAGTGACTGTATACGAATGTAATTACGTCTCAAACTACGAGACAAATACATCGCCTATGACAAATGTTAAAGGTTTAGGAATTGGAGTGTTACAATCTTGTTCAAGCTGTGTAGCAAGAGAGGCAATGATGGTGACAGCTCTTTGGCTCTGCTTGTCCTCCCACGCCGAGGTGTCATCGTGTCTGCAACAAACATTTACACTTGTCATTTTCAAGAATAGACTAATAAATTAGGAGTTTTATCTAATTCTAGTTTTTATCAAAATTCTAAGTCTGAAAAATTTATTAGACTTCATGATAGTCTGATTTCCGCTATGATTTAGCCACTATCACTCGGATCCTCATTCTATCAATTAGAACTTAGGAGTTCTCGTCCATGATTTTACCATTTCTAATTTTTTGCTTAGCCCATTTCCAATCACAAATTCCCCAAGAGTAAATCAAATATACTAGTTGTGTTGATGAGATATGTACACCCCATCTATCTATATATTTATTCTTTGCTTACACCCCAACTATCTATACATATTTATTTTTTGCTATCACGCATGTTTTGCTCTCTTTAGGTTGTCATCGCTTCCAATTCTCTACAACTTATTTTATACCTCTTACTTAGAAATAAAGTATCAAAAAATCATACATGTTTGCATGGAGATTATTGTTGTGAATCTATAATTTGTAATTGTCAGTATGATCTGTCCTCCAATTAAATATTGTGGCGAGTCAACATGCTAGTACTCTCCATTTGGTTCATGCTGTCTCAATTGAACAATTTGCATCCATTTTTACAAAGACAAATTAATTTAGACTTCAAAGTAATTTGATTGATAAACTCAAAATGGCTTTTTTTTTTGTTAACCTTGAGTTTAAGGAAAAATGTTTATATATATATATATATATGTATGTATGTATGTATTTAACATATATTTATCTAGGTATTTATGTGTGTACATATATGTATATATATATATTCATGAGTACTCATTGAAATCATTAAGAATAGAATATAAGTTTATTTCTCACAAAAACAAGTCTAGCTTGAGCACCAAGTTTTCAAACATGGTTGTGCATTGCTTTTTTCTTTATTTCCTTAATTTATGGTTTTCGTTTATCTCTTCTTTCATTATCTTTTCTTTTCTTTTTGTTCCCCTCTGTTCTTTTCAGTTTTTTAATTTTTATGTTCCCATTCTTTCTACATTCCTTCGGAAAGGATTCGCTTTAGTGAGCTTATCTGGTGAGGCTAAGGTCTACTATAATCCCTACACACGCAAAATATATATTTAAAAAAAATTAATTTAACTGCCCTCCTCATGAACAGCGAAAAGATATTAAAATAATTTGAAACTGTTCCAATCAAAATTCTCTAATCTGAAATAAAAATAAATAAATAAATAACATGTCATGTACATGTGGCTTGAAGCCATGTGGGTAAAGTGTTTCCATCAGCAAGGTGTCTCGTCCACCGAATCAACATCACTAATTGCCATGTGAAGAATATTGCTAGTTGGAGGGATCTTTTTAGATCCACACAAAACTACTTTATTTTGTCTATATTAATATTAGAAGCGGACCTTTCTTTCTTATCATCCGTAGGGTCTCCAAGATTCTTTGCATATTAAATTTGACAGTCTGATTTGATTTTATAAACAACCTTTTTCTTTAATTTATTCTTTAATAGTAACTAATCTTTGTCTCCAATTATTTATTTCTAGACAATGCAATAATATTTGCAACTCTGGTTGTTTTTATATATTATATTATAAGTAATAGAAGAACTTGAGATTTCTTTTATTTTTTCTTTTTCATCTCTAAGACTTTAATTTACAAGAAGGTGTTTATAAAGTATGAAAAATATGAATTATTAGTTATAAGGTGCTTATTCATTTTGACAGATGTTGATTCATTCTTTAAACTTCTCAAACAAATCATTGTTGAAAATGGACTATGTAACAGCTTAATTCCTAAAATACAAGAATGTGTGGAGTATTTTGTTTGTTGACGCACATTGTTCTACAAGCCAGTTGGTAATTCGTCTCATTCTTTAATTTAAGTTGTTGAATGATCAGAATGGTCTCTTTCTCCCTTGTCCAAAACAAAGAGGATAAATTTGAATGGTACTTAAATGATGCTTTGCAAAATTAATAATACTAATTAGTTGACTATTACAATTGCATTCATTATTCACCTATAAAACTAACAATATGTAAAGCATTAATGACTATTACAATTGCATTCATTATTCACCTATAAAACTAACAATACGTTAATTTCGTCTCATTAGAAATTAACGTAGATAGATGTAAAGCATTAATGATTTGTTATTCCTCTTTAAAATATGGATGATACTACCTTGACTCACATAACATAATATTACAACTGAGTTTAATGTGTGAGTCCCTCTCATCCTTTCGAGTTTGTTTTTGTTTTTACTTTTTATTTTTTGTTGTTTTCTAAATTCCCGGTAGGATCAATTATGAGTATGTTACCTCACTCTTTTTTATTGAACCACTCCACTCTTATTTTTATTAAAATTGTTTAAAAGACCCTTTAATTTATATCTTCTTCTTCTTCTTTTAATAGGGTTCTAATATGCATTTAATTTTTTTATTTTTCAGAAAATAGAAAATCCTTGCACCCTAGAAACAATTTTTAACTTTTAAAAAATGAAAAGAAAATTCATGGGTTGCGAGCTCCGACAAAGAACAATTTGGCTTGCAATTTCCCGTTCCAATCATTTTTTTTTTAAAGAAAACGAAAAAAGAAGAAAAAAGATGAAGGTATCTTAAAAATTCAAAAAAATGGAGTATGATGATTAAATAAAAAATATATATATAATTTTATTTAGTTGACACTTATCCAACTATTGATGAATTTGAATATCACTAATTTGTCTTTAAAAAAGGGGTCAATGTCAACTTTTATTGATATTAACTATTCAAATATAATTATATGATTATCATTATAATGGAAAATGAGGACCTTTCACACGAGGAATTGTTGATTTTGAGAATTATACTTTAAACATAGCTTTACAGTTCTAGTGGATAATTAAAAAATTACATATAATAAAGGAATTCGTCCACGAGGCGTTGCAATTGACCTACAATCCAAGACGAAATTACCTTCAGAAGAATTTTTAAAATGATTCAAGACTTAAATAGAAAATTAATGTTTGTTTAATTTAAAATGCTTGATCGCTCTAATGATTTTTAATAGAACTAACTAGAAAGAAAATATTGAAACTTTAGATTTTAATATTGATAGATTTTGGAATCATAGGTGATAATTTATATTGCACATTTTAATTTCTATAAGTTAACAATGGGTCACTTGACACAAATCGTTCAAAAATCAAGATGATCAAGAAATTGAAGGTTAAAAGTCAATATAGACGACATATCGCGTTCAAAATAACAAACTCAACTCGTTTGAAAATTTGTTGTGCCACCGTTTCTTGATTTAGGTAATTTACTTATCAAAGTTTTTTGGGTGTGTATATGTATTTATTTCTTTTTTAATATATCTTTTAAATGATAATCTTTATTTACTTTTTTTTTCTTATTTTTGATAAAGCTGAAATAGCAATTCTATTAAATAACTAACATCTTGTTTTTCCTACAACCGATCTTTCATGTTTTCATCACTAAGTTTTTTTTTTCAAATTTATCCTTTATATGAATTATAAGTTTCATTCTTAATTACAGTCATCCATGTTTTTACATGATTTAATAACTTTGATATTTCTAAAAGATTAAAAAATCATACAATTATTGTACTACCCCCCGAATTTTGATAAATAAATAAAATAAAATAATTTAATTAAAGTAAACTTTGTGAAAACTATGAAAATAACAGTACAGAAGATGTACAATTCGATGAATGAAAGGGTAGACAAATCAAAACAAAACACGAAAATGCACAACTAAGCAACATTCTGGTTATAGTGGTAATGGAATGCACTACCGCAATAGTGTGTTCCTGCCCAAAAAATCCAATGAAAACACTATACTATAGATACTGTGGTAATATGTTCCTCTACCATGGTCATACGTATAAACATGCAAAAAAACATATTATGTAAAGTTTTCAAAATGACTTTGAGAAGCTTCTAACACGGTGGCAACTTCTTACATGATTACTTACTAATTTATGTGAGTGGAAAATAAATAAAATAGAAAAGGAAAGAGTTCTAGAAAGGTTCTCACAAAGAAAAAAAAAACCCAAAACTTTCCAAAACATGTTAATATGAAATATATATAAACCCTGGTTGAGCAACCTATTCTCCTCACTCAAGTAAGTTCGAATTCCCTCTCTTCTTGCTCACTTAGCCTTCTTCTAAACACCCTTTTTGTCCCCTAGTTGTTCTACATAGAAACTAGAACATTAGAAAAAAGGAAAACCAGCGTTCTGAATCATAGTAATAAGAACACTCTATTGGGCATTCTTTTGGAGCAATCGGACGATTCAATAATTCAACAAAGGTATAGCGACCTTATCTCAGTCCTAAATACATGTTTCATGGTCTAGAAATCAAAGTAGTAGGATACTAAGATCGTAGGAGCATAAGGGATGAGAGAAACATGCCATGAAATCCAGTTTACCTACTGGTTACTGCGGTAGTGATCAGTGTTATTGTGGTAGTACCTTCTTCTTCCACTGTTTTTTGAGAAATTTACTCAGACTATCGTTGTAGCCTACCGGGGTAACGCATCTGTTTCTTGCAAAAGTCCACTAGTTACCGTGGTACACTACCACAACAATGTGACCCTGTCTCACTGGTTACTGTGATAGCCTACCACGGTAATGGGTTTTAGAATTCTTGTTTTTCACTATTGCATTCATATTATCGCGGTAATTCATTCCTTTACCGTGGTACTCAGAACCAAGACCTATTTAACATTATTTTCTTGCACAATTAAAGGTCATATTAGATAGAAATCATTAGAATATGGTTTAAGGGTATTAGAAACACATAAAGCACAAATAATAATGTGTTAAGTCTTGATCTTCAAGGTTGAAGGATCAAAGAGGCTTGGAATAGCAACGTAAGGACAAAGAGGAACTAAAGCGTTGAGGTGGATATGACTTTCGATTTTAAATTATTATCTTGATTTAAATAAAGTATACATGTATGCTTATTTGTAACAACCCGCCTCCCATACCCAGGCCCATGTCATCCGATAATATTTTTCTTCAATATTTTTAGGCCACCGTGGGAAGCGGGCCCGTGTTATATTAACCTTTTCCTTTCATTTCTGTGTCTCAAATTCTCAAGACTTCTTGTGTACATTGACGTATGCATAATGTAGTTCATAAACATAAAAGTGATGCCATGAAGTAAAATTTTCATTGTTATTAATTAATTCGAAATTCAAAGTATATAAGATTTTGATTATTATAGTTGAATAATAAAATTTGAATTAAATGAAATTGGGTGAACATGCCCTACAATTAATTAAAATCCTAGGGGAAATAATCTAAGAGCTCCCATGTAACTTCGTCAATTAATTTCTTGAAATGTTAAAAGAAGAGGTGAGCTTATGTGCCAGTGGATCATTTTAACATTTAAATCATTATTTCAAATTCAAACAAAACAAACATATCAAAAACTTTTGTACATTAAGTGATTCAAACATACTATTTATTTTCATTGACGTTAAGACTAAAAGGACTTCCTCCTCGGTATTTTTTATTAGGTTTGGGATAATTTTCCTTATCCAAAACTCTATCTCAGGGTGGAGTTTTCACTCGACTGTCCACCCCTTCAATGAGATCCCTACTCAAGTTGGGAACACCCACGGTGAAAATTTGTCATCATGCTATAGTCTTTGTTAATCTCTTTTTAGTATCAAATAAAACAATAATCGGATTAAAACATCACATATGAGCATGGTATGGATCATTGAACAACATTCATAGCATAGCTTATGCAAATCATGTATTATTCATGAATTCTAAATAATAATTATGGCATGTCATATCAAGGCAAACATGTATATAGATACCCAAATAATCAACTTAAAAATGCAAGATCTATTTAAATTAAATAATGAGGTAAAGTTATGAATCATTTTCACCTCAAAAGCTCATCCTTATGAACTTTTAAGCTTCTTTCAGATCTTTTTCCTTGTTTGCACTAAATTTGTACAACATTTCATTGCTACTACTTCGCTTGTTGTTTAAAATAGCTCAAGAAAAAAGAAAAAATATTATGTGCCAAGAAGGAGGCAAAAAGAAAGCAAGAGGGGTCTTATCAACTCTTACTCTGGAATGAATGAGGAAGAAGGTTTATATAGAGTTTCTTGCAGATAGATTTGTAATTCTTGGGCATTTTTTTGAATGCAAACTTTTCATTTTGTTCAATTTTCACACCTCCCTTGGAGGCCCCAAATTGTAAGTGCTATTTTATGGTTTTTTGGAGTTTTTTTGGCATTTTTTGACTTTTTTTTCGTATTTTTTGTCATTTCCTTTCTGTTTTGAGCGGAAAAACATTTTTTTTCTTTCTTTTTTTTTATTTGTGCAGCAAATTCATGTCTTCTTTTTTTTTTTTGTTTTACTTGATATATATAAACACCAATACAATTATTTTCCAATAAAATTCATATGTTCATGATTGTGTATTTTTGTTAAACATTTCCATCCTGTGTAAT
>JAJIYU010018539.1:0-11170 GCA_030144865.1 Tinospora cordifolia
ACCAATTCCCAATCCAATGAACTTCTCACACACAAGAGGGAAAAGAAAGTGAGAAGGGGAGCCAAGAAGAGGGCTTAAAGAACAAGATGACAATTCAACTCTTGTTTCTTGAGATAAGTTGAAGTGTGAGCATGGGGGGTTTATATAGGCTTCAAAAGTGTATAGAATGGCAAGTTTGTGGTGTTCTAATTGTAAGAAACTTGCCAATAATTCAATTTTTCGTGCCCCCTAAGCACAAGAGATTAGAAAGTAATTTTTTTGGAAATTTTTGGGATTTTAGAAACCAATTTTCAAATTTTTGGTGTATTTTTATTGATTTGATTCAGATTTTTAGCTATTTAATTCGGAGCATTTAATCGGGACCGCAGAATCTTCCCGAATCGCGCGACAATCACAGATGGGGGCAGGCTTGATCCGGGCGGTTGGATTATCCTCGAGCGCATCTATCTGTTCGCGATCGAAGGAACACAACTCTCTAGGCCATCAGATGATCATTGAGAATAGCACCGATTGCGATCATCCGAAAATGAATCATACCAGATCCGTCCTATATTCTTCGAGAACTGTTCGCGGATCCGATTCGCGATTAACGAAAACTGTCTAGACCATTCGATCTGGTTTGATCGACTGTGGCCAGTTAGATTTTCCTCGATCAACTCATTCTTTCGCAATCTCCGAACGCGTGTCTGATCTGGTCTATCCGATCTGCCCTGTCCGATCTGCCTCGAACACAGTGAGCGGTCCGATTTCGCGATTACAGTTTGCGCCTGTGATCTGGGCCGTTGGATTAAGAGATTGATCGTGAGCCGTCCGATCTTGATGATTTCATGCACCTGCGTGTCATTTAAGGCCTTGATCGTGACCGTGAGATTTCAGATCCTACGGATGATGGATTTCTGGCCGTTGGATCGTGTTTCTAATACCAAAATCAGTCTTCTAAGTTGCTAATATTTGAAATTTTGCCAATTAGACACTTCCTAATTGATAAAAACTTGATTTTCTTGTATATTCCTTTCTATTTTGATGATTTACTAATATCTTTTCCTTTCTAATTATTTAATATTACATTTATTTGATATTTTTTTACTTCCTTAATATTTTTAATGTCAATAATTAAATAATCTATATTTTTTATTTCCATGTATTTTTATTTATTTCATATTTCATTTTCAGATAATAATTTATGTAATTATACACTAATAAATACATGCACACTACATTTTTATAAATTTTTCTATGTACCTATTTCCATAATATGTAGCATTAACATTTATTATGCTAACACACACCTTATTCATTCACATATTAGCCAATATGTGTAAATACTTTATTTCTATTTATTTCTTAAGCAATTCCTTAAATTTCATAATTAATTCTACTAAACCTTAATTTTCATTTAATTATCTAATTAAGGTCTTATTTGCTTTAATTTTTACTATATCTCTAATATATTTTATTTTTCATGTGCCAACTCACAATTTGCACCCAAAATTTCTTAAAATCTTTGAAATTAATTTACTTAACTTATTTTATTTATTTTAAATTATTTGACAAAATTCTGGGGTATTACATAAACTACTTAAGACAAAAGGATGAACTCGAAAAACTTTTAGAGGATGACTCTGAAAAACAAAAAGAGATCCAAAACCTAGAAATAATCTAAGACTACAAGGATGTGTTCCCTGATAACTTACCCGGACTACCATCAACTAGAAATGTAGAGTTCAAGATTGAGCTTCACCCTAGAACCAACCCCATAGCCATACCTCCATATCGAATGGTGCAAGTGGAACTAATCGAGTTAAAGGCCCAATTAGATGAGCTCTAGGAGAAAAAATTCATCAGACTAAGTGAATCACCTTGGAGAGCTTTAGTGTTGTTCATAAACAAGAATGACAGATATATGAGACTTTATGTTGACTATCGAAAGCTAAACCAGGCGACGATAAAGAATAAGTACCTTGATGACCTATTTGATCAATTGAGAGGAACCACTCATTTCTCAAAAATTAATCTTAGATTAGGATACCATTAGTTGAGAATTCATGAATCAGACATTCACAAGATAGCCTTTAGAACCCAATATGGACACTCTAAGTTTATAGTAATGCCATTTGGTTTAACCAATGCCTTAACAACATTTATATACTTGATGAACTGAGTATTTAGGCAATATCTTGACTAGTTTGTCATCATATTTGTTGATGACATCCTAATATACTCTAAGTCAAAAGAGGACACTTAGAACACCTGAGGATCGTGTTGGAAACCCTCCGAAGACACCAACTATATGCTAAGTACAACAAGTGCAAAATTTGGATGAAGACGGTTAAATTCATTGGCCATATACTATCAGTGGAAAACATCTTTGTGGACCCCTAAAAAAAAGGTGGAAGCTATCAGAGACTGGAAACAACTCAAGACGGTTATAGAGATCAGAAGCTTCTTAAGCCCAGCAAGATACTATAGAAGATTTATCCAAGACTTCTCCAAATTAGCAAAACCTGTGACCAAGTTGACCATAAAAGAGTTAAGTTCACTTGGGATTAAAAGTGTGAACAACCATTCCATGAACTGAAGAGGAAATTGACTTCAGCCCCATCTTAGTCACTGTAACTCATGGTATTACATACGTTTTGTACACAGATGCTTCACAAAGCGGATTAGGTGCAATCTTGATGCAAGAAGGAAAGGTTGTTTCCTATGCCTTGTGACAACTAAAGATTCATGAACCAAACTACCCAACCCATGGCTTAGAATTAACAGCTATAGTGTTTGCCTTGAGGACATAGAGGCATTACCTATATGGTGAAAGGTTCAACCTGTTTCAAATCACAAAAGTATGAAATACATTTATACCTAAGGGAATTGAATCTCAGGCAGCGTATGTAATAAACCAAATTTTTATAACGCGTACACGTCGAAATTTTTTTAAAAAAAATATTAAATAAATATAAAAATGTTCAAAAACATGATTTAAATATTTATTATAATATTTAGTAAATAAATAAAATAAATCACATTGGTTATTTTTAATATTCGAATTTTTCAACAGGTAAATAGTGAAAATGAATTTTTAAAAATATTAAAAAAATATAAAAATGACCAGAAACAAGATTTAAATGTTTATTATAATGTTTCGTAAAGAAATAAAATAAATCACGTTGGTTCAAGTTGGCGAAAAATCGGAAAAACAAAAAAAGATACTTATTAAACTAATTTCGAAAAAAAAAGGAGAATTGGGCAAAATTTTCCTTTATGAATAGTGGTATTGTTCATCTACGGGCACTGTTCATGCGCTTACTATTCATCATCCCCTATTTAATCATGAAACATAGAACCAGAGAGCAAAAATCGAAAAAAAAAAAGAAGAAAAAAAAACATTCTGAATTTGGGGCTTTCGTTTTTAGGTCATCGGAGATCCGATTTTCGCCTGGAGATAGTCAAAACGATCCAGATCGAGTCTAGAGCAATCCTAAGCATCTAAGGTAAGATTCTAAAGCTCTGAACTATTAAGATCTAAATTTTGTAGTCTCAATTGCAAATTTGAATTCGAGGGTTTCAAATTTGGGGTTTTTGATGTAAATAAGATCTAAAGCGCAAAGAGCTCAGATCTAGCTTGCTTGCTATAGAATAAGTGATTCTAGACTAGATTCTGTGAATTTTGACTATTCATTTGTGATTTTTGACGGATCTGCGAGTTTTGATTGAATCTGGCAAATTCGAAGGTGCAAATCCTTTTGATAGGCCATAAAACTTTATCTGTTCATCCTTTGAAGTAGCAGTCAGAATTAAAAGTGTTTAATGCTTAGTTTGGAACACGTAGACTGTAATTGTGCCTATAGTTATGGAGAAATGAAATTTGAGATTTTTTGAAGGAGGAAAATTCTTTGATACAAAAATAAAACCCAATCTGAGCTTAGTTTGAAGCTAGGCTCAGTACTAAAAGTGTTTAGTTATACATGTGGGATGTGTAGACTATGGTCTTGCGTACTGTTGTTGGGAAATGAGGAAAGTTGAAAAATTGCCTAGTTTTGAACTGAGAATTTAATTGAAAATTCTCAAATAATTTTGAATGAGCTTTAGAGTAAATTTTTGATGCACTATTTATATTTAATGATGTAGAAGGACGACGCTAACTGCTATTGATGTGATTTGCCATCCAGCAGTACTTTCTCGAATTCAGGTGGGGTTGTTTTATTTCCACCTTCCTCTTTAGTATTATGCAAATATAGGATGTGAAATATGATTCTATGTTTAATTCCTGTACATAGTACCATGTTAGGGATGTATGGATTGTATGGAATGATTAATTGATATCCTAACGACCGGTTATATGCTTTCTAGCATAGGTATGCATGATGTATGTTTGCTTCAATTACATGAACTAGAATGATTAATAAGTATGTCACATGATGAATGGATTGAAAACATGACTGTATAACTAAAGAACATTAATGGTTTATTAAGAATTCCACATACTAAGGCGATGACGGGCAATTACTGGCACATCGCTTTGAGGCTCTCCAGATGTCCCAGGACGTCATCGTGGGTATCCCCCAACTAAGCCAAACTGCGAGCGACCATATGAGACCCTTGAATTTGGAAATTCATGAGGATTTTTTTCCTTGGTTTTAATATCTTCTTGGATCGTGGTCTCGGAGTTAGACTTCTATTTTATAAAGATGTCGTGCCTGATTGTGTTCAGGACCACAATTGGGATACCGAGGGTGGTTCACTCTTTCAATTAATTCCTAATATCAGATGGTAGATTCCTGATATTAGAGTGCAACGGATAAATTGACTAACTGTTTGAAACGCCCCTAATGATTTGAAACTGTTTGCAGGTTTCGTATGCTTGTTTGTCTAATGCTATTGAGTGTAGGGGAGATCCGTTGGGCTTTTGAGCTCATCCCTATTATCATTTTACAGGTATTCATGGGCACAGTGCTCAGTGAGGATGCAGACTGGAGAGTGGAGGATTTATTGAGAGAGAGAGTGATATTTTGTGTTAAACTGTCTCTCTATTTTGAACAGTTTTTATGATGTATATTTTGGATTTGGGCCGGAGGGACATGTATCATATTTCTGTGTATGTATCTACAAGACTGTTTTACCATCTTGAACACTATTTTTATTTTGATTGATGAACTGATAACTTTTAGATATTTTATGTTAAACAATGTTCAATGGTTTAGAAAGATTTGATCCAAAAAGTGCTTCCGCTACTATTATATTGATTTCCAGTATGAATATGATTTTGAACATCCGGTGAATTTGATTTGAAATTAATTGCTTAGTGAAGCATGAATGAAATGATTATTTGAAATTATGAAATGATTTAAACCTCGTGTATAGAGCTTAGTGAAAAGATGATAATGATTGTCACATGCCTGGTGCCTCGGCGGACCACGCGCCGGAGTCGCGCGACGCCTGACGATAGGGCCTTAGATTGACAGATATGATGTCCGGCCCGAGGGTCGGGGGTTTGACAGCGTAGGTCAATGGAATTCCTTAAAGACTAAGATTTCCAACTCCATTACCATCCAGGAAAAACCAACATAGTAGTAGATGTCCTGAGTAGAAAACTCAGCAAGCAGGAGGAGGAAAAGGGTCAAATGTACCAACTGATTGAGGACTTTAGGCTAGGTTTGACCTTAAATAACAAATGAGCCTATCTATACAATATGACTTGCCAATTGAATCTTCTACATCAGATCAGGGGAGAACAAAGGCGAGAAAAGTGGGTTACAAGGCTGATAGAAAGAATTCAATGAGGTAAGCATACCAACTTCAGAATGGATACCGAATGTACCCTAAAGCTTAGAGATAGAATTTGTGTACCATAGAATGGACAGAGTAGACAAACCATTCTAGACGAAGCCTATCAAACAAAGTACACGATGCATCCAAGAGGAGAAAAGATGTATAAAAACCTCTTAAATACCTATTGGTGGAGGTGAATAATGAGAGGTGTAGCTAAATATATTTCTAAGTGTCTCACCTATTAGAAGGTAAAAAGCATCAAAAGCCCTTTGGAATGTTACAACCACTTTTGATCCTAAAATGGAAGTGGGATAACATTGCCATGGATTTTGTCAGTAGGTTACCTAGGAATCAGAAAGGGAAGGATATTGTTTGGGTGATTGTAGATCGTCCTACTGAGGTTGCACACTTCTTACCCATTAGATCCATAGACCAAGTCAGTAAACTGAATGAACTCTATGTGAAAAACATAGTACGCCTGCATGGAGTACCTAAGACGATAGTGTTGAATTGAGACTCTTGCTTCACCTCACAATTTTAGAAGAGTGTATAGAAGGAACTGGGCACCAAACTCACTATGAATACAATTTTTCATCCTTAAATGAATGGGCAGTCTAAGAGAGTCATCCAGACGCTAGAAGACATGCTGAGTTCTTGCGTCCTTGACTTCAAAGGGAACTAGAGTAAGTATCTACATCTGCAAAGTTTGCCTATAACAATAGTTGTCAAGCAAGTATAAAGATGTCTCTGTACGAAGCTCTCTATAGGAGAGGGCCTACAAATCACCAACCTATTGTGCCGAACTTGAGGACCACGTACTTACTAGGCCAGATCTAGTGGAAGAGATGAACAATCAGGTGAAACAAATTAAGAGAAAATTGGCCATTGCACAAAGTAAACATAAGAGTTATGCTGATAGAAGGAGGCCACTAGAATTCGAATCAGGCAATAAAGTATTTTTGAGAATCAGTCCTCCGAAGGGAATCAAACGATTTGGAATTGAGGAAAAATTAGCACCAAGATTCATTGGATCCTTTGAAATACTCAAAAACATCAGTGAATGCGCATACGAATTAGACCTACCAAACTGAATGCCTTTAGTGCATAATGTGTTTCATGTTTCGGTGTTGAGGAAGTACGAACCTGATCCCTCCCACATAATCCATTGGGAAGAGGTGGCCATCCAAAATGATGCCACGTACGACGAAGCCATAGTGAGGGTTCTCGACTGCAAGATGCAAAGCTTAAAGACAAAAGACATCCCCTTAGTTAAAGTTCTATGGAAGCATCATGAAGTAGAAGAGGTTACTTGGGAGTTGGAAAATAAAATATAGAATAAATACCCAGACCTCTTCAATAGAAGTGCCTGGCCAAATGACACTTGATTAATCTAGTACAAATTTTCAGGACGAAATCCCTTTTAACGAGGGTAGAATGTAATACCCAAGAATTTTGTACAAAACAATTCGACTTCGAGAAATTTATGACCTTTTTGAATATAAATTATGTATATTCCAAAGTACAAAATAAAGTAGGATTAATCAAGAAATTATCTAGAAATTTTGGTGCGACTTTAGGATATCCAAAAAAATGAATAATAGAAAAAAATAGAAATATGTACCTAAATATATATATATTTGTGTGTCTGTGTGTGTTAAATATGTATTATACGTGGTATATATACACACACATAAGTATGTGTATGTGTATAGAAATTAATTAAGAAATTATTTCCCTAAATAATTATACACAAAAATAGATTATAATATATACAATGAGTGAACGTGTAACACCCCAATTTTCAACTGGACCTCCGTTCACGTGCTGTCTCACGTGTGGATTATCGCCCGATGAAAATCAAGGTGCTACCAAAAATTTCTCTATATCCAAATCTTTTTCTTCAAAATTCAGTTTATAACCATTAGTTTTCAAGTCAATGTCTGGATAAATTTCTTATACAAAACAAAAGAATCAAAATAATTTCTCAACACCTTCACCGGATTTCTCAAGATAATTCATGAACAGTGCAGCAGAATAACTTTAAAGACTATTATTAAAACCAAAATTGTTAAACAAGAAAAGTCATTTAAAGATAAAATAAACCAAAGTTCAAATCAACACAATTACATTTAAAACAGTCCAGTAAAAATACATAAAACACGACCTCCAAGTCTACTATCCCGGACGACCTCCCCAATGAGGCATCCACTTAAACTGTGAGTCTTCTGATGTAAGTCAACATACCTCTACGTCCAGGTGTACCTGAAAAATAAAGTGGGAGTGAGCAAGAAAACTCAATGGATCGTTCCTACACATCACATGCATTATACAGACCCAATCTAAAGCATTGCAAACAATTTCAAACATTCATTTAGTTTATGGTCGAAGTCTAAAACCGGAAGTGGGTTGAGATACCTCTCGGTATTCCCTGTGATCCAATCTAATCTTAATCATAGAGGCCTCAGGTATTGGTACCATCTAAAATCAGTCATATCTCAGCATTACAGCCTAAGAGAGAGTACTTACTGCACTCGTACTGTCTCCCAAAGACTTCGAGTTATCATAGGCAGCTCCGGGTGGGAATACCTAGGATCTGCCTTGCGGCTCGACAATTGCACTGGTACGTGGATTCTTAATAAACCATCGTCTTGTTTTATTGTTACAAACACTCTCAATCACATCAAACATCACACAGTTCACTAGGAAAATAATTCCACTATGCAGGTAATTCAACATGATAAGATGCATGAGTCAACAATGAGGTCTAAATGCTTATTTCCTTATTCAGGCATGCCATAATTGAGTAGGTTTAAATGTAAGATCATGTCATGAACTAATTAGGCATGAATTAAATAATTCATCATACATCACGCATCATTCAAATAAGCCAATCAGTTTCAAGCAATTTCTTAATAAAATTCTAATAACTTAGAACTATTCCATCAAATGTTTTGAATCTTAAATACATATAATACATATGAGCAAGGAAGTCACACCCACCTGATTCTGCCAATCTTCAGGGCTCCTTGCTTTTTGTCGAAATACTCGATGCTCTCAATTGTAAAATCTGAAATTCAAGAATCAATAAAAGTTCCTAAGTTCTTAATTCATATTAGATCTTATTCAATATATTTTTAAGCTTAAAGATTTTTCGAACTAATTTTGGAATCTAGATATTAGTTTCAACTAATTTTGGATTATTCCTAAATTTTGTAATTTTATACATTGTAATTTAAAATAACTTCTAAGTTCTCTAAATTTTTCTTAATTTGCAATTAAAATTTTAATAATTTACTTGCAAGCTTTTTCATAAATTAGATTTCTAATAACTTAATCTTTGCACTTTGAATAATTTATTGATATCATAATGTAACACCCCACAATTTTTACGAACGTGTTACATCGCGGGTGAATATAAAATAAAATATTATTTCGTAGAAAAATGAGAATTTAAACTAAAATTTAAAAAATGATGAAATTAGTGAAAGTCGTATTGATGGATTGAAAGAAATATCGATTTTAGAATAGATTTTAAAATTAATTGAAAAATATTAAAATAAAATAAAATAAATACATAGATCATCTAAATTGAGAAAAAAAAAAGAACATCGAAAACTTGTTTCGCAAGTTTTTAGGCCAAAATAATGATATAAAAGAAAAAAAAATTGTAATGCTTTCTTTTTGGAAAAAAAAAATTTAGATTTGAGATTTTGAGCCAAAAAAAAACAAAACAGAAAATCTTGAAACATGGGGAAACTTCACGAATAGAAATTAGGAAGAAAATCCAGAAATTTCTGGTAATTGTGTTCTTGTAAACCTGGGGTGCTAGTGTTGGACGAGCAAGAGAAATAGGGAAAGTTCTGGAAAATTTAGACATACTCAAAACAGAGGAACGAAAGAGGAAGAACAAGGATGTTGATATTTGGATTTCGTTGGTGTTTGTAGCCGAGGAGTAATGGTCGTTCGTGATGCTTGACAGGAAAAAAAATGAAATAAAGAAACTTGCAGTCGTTGGTTTGTGAATCATGAAACAGAGGGTCTCGTTGGGAAGTTTTAGTTCGTGATTTGGTGAGGTGTGTGATTCAGGAGCCGTGAATCAAGTGAACAAGCCAGTTGTTGCTAGTTTGGGATATGAAGACGACGCAGAGAAGAAGATGGAGGTCGTGCAGTTGCTGCAACCTAGCGTGAAGAAGAAGAACATTAGCTATCCAATTTCTCTGGTTTAGGGCGAGTTCAATCAAGGGCAGCAAGCTGAAGATGGAGAAACAAGCTCAAGAACCAGAAATCGAACTCAAATTTTTGGGTTTGAAATCAAAAAATAGATGAAGAAAAATAGGGGCGGTAACTGGTTGGGTAATTTGGTGTTTTAAGACAGTTGGTGTATTTGTTTTGATGAAGAAGAAGGGCATGAATGAAAGAGATGATAAAGCTAGTTGATGCCCTGTTGCTATCCGTGAGGCTTTCTGTAACACCCCATAACTTCGTGCCCATGCCACGTTGCGAGTATTAAATATATATGGTACTTTAGGTATTCTGTATGTAAGGGCTATATAAGCCACAGTCTAGTCATTGTATTGTATTCTTAATACAAACCCTAATAATACATTCATTCATTCCTATCATGGTATCAGAACGGGTACGCCCGTTGTATTACGATACTACGGTCTCTTGAATCTTGCACTACTGTTCACAATTCTGGTTGGATCTCTTCTTGCTGCTTTTTTCCTATCTATTGCATTTCTGATCAATCTGCTCATTGCATTTCTGCTACGAATCTCTGGAATCACCGCTGCAACTATTTTTGTCGGCGATCTTGACCGTTGCAACTATGTTTGGTTCTGGTTGCTCATCGTGCTCCTCTGGTTCTGGTTCGCCACTCACAATCGCTGCACCTCTGTTTTGCTCGCCCGTCGCTGCTGGTTTTCACCTCTGTTTTGCACCTCTGTTTTGTTCCACCGTCGGTTCTGCTACTGTTTTCTGCTGGTTTCCTCCGCTGCTTCCCCTGTTGTTTACTGGTTTCTGCTGGTTTTGTTCGTCCTGTTGCTACCCCTGCTGGTTCGTGCTCATCGTGTTCTGTGCTGCTCTGCATCGTACTGTTCTGCATCGTGCTGCACATCGCTTGCTCCTTGCTGCTGCTATC
The DNA here is from genome assembly GCA_030144865.1 of Tinospora cordifolia. Taxonomy (NCBI): domain Eukaryota; kingdom Viridiplantae; phylum Streptophyta; class Magnoliopsida; order Ranunculales; family Menispermaceae; genus Tinospora; species Tinospora cordifolia. Next base: position 10,907 of record JAJIYU010018539.1, read on the forward strand.
CACCGTTCTGCTACTTGTTCACAGTCCCCTGCCTGCTGGTTCAATGGTCTGCTATTTGGTCTTCTTCCTCTTCAACGGTCTGCTACAATCCCTTCTCTTCTGCTACAATCTCCTCATTTGCTTCCCGCTGTTCGGTTTCTGCTTCTTCATTGTGTTTTGCTCACCATTGTTCCTGGGCTGCTCGTCATTCTTTCTGGTTTGCATCCCGTCGTTTCTGTTCTGCATCCCGTCGTCTCTGGTTCGTGTCGCCCTTCTGGTTATGTT
>JAJIYU010018540.1:0-11163 GCA_030144865.1 Tinospora cordifolia
TATATATATATATAAATCATAGTCTATGTATATATTTCAACAAATGTGAATTTTAATTCATTTATTTCTATTTTCACGAATCTCGTATTTATTTTTTTTCTAAAACATTATAAATTCTAAAATCTATATATATATTTATTTATTTATTCATTTATTTTGTTATTTTATTTTAAATTCTTATTTTTTTTATAAAATAATATTTTATTTTATATTTACTCGCGACATGTATGCACTTATGTCATAGTAGGGTGTTACAATCTACCCTCATTAAATAAAATTTCGTCCCGAAATTTGCATAACGTTGATACCTAACTGGTATGTGCACTTTCTTAGTTGACCCACTAAGTTTGTAAATCGAATTTGGTAAGAAGTGAACTACTTTTGTCAATCGATCTACAACTTCCACTCGCCATTTCGCTTTTGTTGCGCCACTCTGATCCTACATAGAGAATCCTCAGCCATGTCCCATTCATCAGATTCATCATATTGCAATGATAAAGAATGTCAATTTATTGCTCCTTTGAAAGCATTCCCTGATAATCAATTAAAATTTCTTCAAGTCTTTCACATAACTTGGTAGTTTCATAATCTCCATTAAATTCCTAGTGTACCATAATGCTCACCACCCTTCTTGCTTGAGGTATTATATCTTCAATTGTTATTGGTGATTTTGGAATAATATGCGTCCTATTTTTAGTGGAAAGATTATGAATGTAGCCTTTTTTTTTTAGAATTAACACTGAGGAGAACTATGAGTTCACAAACTCTAGTGTGATTTAATACAAGAACTTTGATATCCTAACCCAGGTATCATGGCTTCCTACCCACCTATTCCATTTCGCGTTTATTGTGCTACTATGACTCTAGATTCATGTTTCTAAGTTCTCAATTTCTCTCAATGGTCTAGGGGTTTATGCTTCTAAGTTGACAACATTTTGTTTATTTCTAGGTACAAGAGTTTGCGTAAATATTCAAATAATTATACTACATATATCACAAACAATCACCCAACAAAAAGCAAACAATGTACGCTAGCATAATGCAATCTCAAGCTTCCATCTGTGCTTCCAGGTCCATGTGCCCCATCCCACACTCGCCCTTTCACACAGACTTCTACTCAAAATTATATTACACTCGTACAATGGCGCAAGTGTCTCGATATCCATAACTGTAGATGTTCCACCATTTTTAACTAGATCCTTTAGTTAAACATAGCGCGACAGTGCACCCATAGACATGTTCTAAGGCTGACGCAAGACCCACCGTACTGTACCGCTCCATCCCAATACAATACAATGCATACAAGTTCAGCCAAAGAAATCGATCACTCACCAAACATGGTCCGTCATTCTTCGAGTTCAGGATTCCTCTATACTCCCAAATCCTATGCACCCCATTCTACATAGAGACCAAAGATACAAGATCCTCCCAGACTCGGGTCCTGACCAAATTAGTGTGTGTTCGAACACGTTATCATTCTCTACCTGTTGACAACCCTGCAAGTATATAGGATTGCACTAGTAATAACCGATGAGTCCGGATATCGTCATCAGGGAATAGAATTTACTTAAGCATCTCAAATCCCAATTTAATGTTAGTTTTCATTTAATCAAGATCGTGATTAGGGTTAAATTGTTACTTTCTGAACAAAAACCTAAACTATCAAAAATAGTAAAATTCTATTTTTAAAAATTATGTGGAAAGGCTACCTAGGATAGTAAACTCTACTGTATGTCCTGTTATTCTTATTTCAGATCATGAAATTCCTGCATTATGAGTTATAGCACCTATAATTGAAAACCTCTCCCGAGATACCTCAATTTCTATTAGTATTGTCTCATAATACTCTCTTTCAAGACACTTAATCAATAGCCTAACGATGTGTAATTGGAAATCTCGTGCAACCCCCTAAACAGTTAACAACCCTCCAGTTAATCAACTAATCTAGGTCTATACTATGATAACCTACCATTGAACCTCTCTTCCGAGTTAGTTTAATGATTTGAACTCATCATGTTCATGGCCAGTAAACATCAAGCATTAAGCATACACAATATAGAATAATGCATTTAAATCAATCACTTCAATGAGAAATCTCAGGTTCATACATTGAAAATTTACATCCTAAACATTTAAAACTAACTAGCTTGATATTGAATTAAATGAAAACATAAAAAAGGAATGAATAAAGATAAACGTACTCAAAGCTTAATCTAAATCTTCAATCCCTTTTTGAACGTCTTATTTTTCTTTTCTTGAGTCGTCAAAGTCAGGATTTTTCGACTTAGGTATGTTTAGACTCTAATCCCATTTTCTATTTATAGGCCCACAGTAAAAAAAATCCTAAAAATATGAGAAACTCGGTAATTAATCGTGTTATCGCGGTCAGTGACTACGGTCAGCATTGTCCTTCAATAAAAACTCGAATTTCCACCATTATGTTGACTGCAGTCAACCTGTTTCACGTACCGATCACATTTTGGTTACTGCGGTCACTGGACCACTGACCGCGGTAACCAGTGTGTTGTTTCTTCTCTTTGTCTTCCTTTGGCTACCTCAATCGTCGATTATCCTACCACTGTAATTTGTTGCTTTCCTTTTGATTTTCATTTTTCTTTGCGTCTACATGATGTAATTCTCTCCCGGCTTCATCCTGAACCTACACCATACTAAAAATCCTTCCCCAGACATCATTTTCTCATAAAAATGCTATAAAACATGAAAACAAGGCTAAAATGCAATTCCCTAATCAGAATGCTCATTCCACTAATTATGCACAAATGTGTTTAATTTTTCCTTTATTTCCTATAAAATGCAATAAATCACCTATACTAATGTCAATCTACTATGCAACTAACACTACCCTATGTCCTAAAAGCTTTTAATTTATTTATGATCCACTATGCTTTCTAGACAACACCCGGTTTCTACCTTGACCTATGGTCTTATTACTTCACTTGGCTAATATATCCTTCAGTAGGATTGCCAAGTTTAACTTCATAAAACTTCTATGTGACACCACCGTCTCAAGTTCTGGACCTTTCCTACATAGGCATCAACCCTCAAGGACATCTGTTCAAAGCAGAAGCCAAACCATTAGGGACATTCTTCAAAAGAAGAACATCACACCTTTAGGGATGTCTACCACATATAGACATCACACTATCAGGGACACCTACCAGTACTCGAGTTTCACCTGCAACTGTGAACTCAAGCACGTTGGCATCACCCTTGTCTTTTCCTAAACTTCTAGCCATTGTACTACTTTTCAAAATCATATTTAGAAAAATTCATTTTTTGGTGAAAATCAAATCCAATGAAATCCATTTTTAATGAAAATCAAATGTGGTGAAAATCAAGTTTAGGCCTTTGTATCAGACTTGAATCTTTCCCAACGAGCTACTAACTAAGCTCTGATACCATTTTGTAACACCCCGATTTTCAATCGGCCTCTCGTCATGTGCTATGGGTCTAGCGTGGAGATGCACCCCCTTAAGCGAAGATGTCTCATGTGCAGGTTGTTCTCCGTTGAGAATCGGAATGCTACTTAAATTGTTTCTGTCAAAATCTTTTTCTTCAAATTTGAGTTCCTGATAGATAATTCTCAAGGAAATATATGGAAATACATTTTTTAGATAATAAAAGATTAAAATAATTTTTCATTGTATTCACCAAATTTCCACAATTAGACAAAAAAAAAAATAAAATCATAAATTACAAATCATAAATCACAAATCATAAATTAAAACAGTAACTATTAAACATATAATATAGTTTGATGACATGATCGATTGAAATCTAAAACCAAAATAGATACATGTAAATCGGTTCAGTAAGAATAAACAAAATACGACTTCCAAATCCTCCTATCCTGGATAGCCTCTCCCATGAGGTTACCAATCAAAAGTGAAAGTCTTCTGATGTAGATTATAGTACTCTACGTCCATGTGTACCTAAAAAATAAAATGGGAGTGAGCTCGAAAAACAAACTTCTATTTATTTTTTGTAAAGCAACGCCTATGCACGCACCACTTGTGTCTTCGCCATTGCGCTCACGCGAATATCATGTATTTTATTTATTTATTTATTTTTCAATCAACCAATATTTAATTTTTATTTTTATTGTTATTATTTTTTCCAATCATGCAATATTTGATGTATTTCTCAAATCAAGATTTGATTTGATTTTTTTCAATAATGATTCGATCAACCAATCTTTATTTCTCAAACAAATCTTGAATTTTAATTCACAATAATTTCCATCGACTAATATATATATATTTCAAACCATAGCCTATGTATATATTTCAATAAATATAATTTTTAATTCATTTATTTCTTTTTTCACGAATCTTGTATTTATTTTTTTCTAAAACATTATAAATTCTAAAATCTATATATTTATTTATTTTTTTGTTATTTTATTTTAAATGCTCATTTTTTATAAAATAATATTTTATTTTATATTTACTCACAACATGTACGCATTTATGAAATTGCGGGGTGTTACACGCACTAACTCAAAGTTGAACTGATATTTAATACATATTATGCTATCTTCGAAAACCAAGTAACATGAGTTTTACTTTATTTGAGAAAAAATAATACTAAAGTTACTTGGATATATAGAAGTCAGGTTTTGTATCATATCCTCATAAAACAAGGTCATAAATAGGATACGTTTTTTATTCATGGTGACTCTATGATATTACCACGATACGTGAAGCAATCAATGGTTACAATGTTTTCAAATACTCTAAGATTCTAACAATCTATAAAGTAAGTCATGAATGTGTATAGTTAAGATCTACAATCCAATATATTGAAGGATCATGTAAATCATCCTTTACATATTAAATGCCTCTACTTTAATATACATGAAATCCTTACAATTTAAATATCTTGTAACTCCTATTACTAAATTTCATAATTTCTAAATTTATGAGATTATTTGATTACTCTTAATTATATTTATTATGTTGTATAAATGATTGATGTAACTTCTTATGCCAAGAATTTATATAAAGGAGGTCTTGTATTGCTTAAATTTATCAACAAAGATGACAATTTCTTTTTACAATCTAAACTCTTCTTTCTAATTTTCTTGCATAATTTTTATTTCTTTTGATTTTTTGCAATTAACTTAATATTTCTTTTGTTTTAGTTCTACTTAAGTTTATAACAATATATATTTGAATCAAGTTTTTTTAATTTTAGAGAAAATTACAAATAATGTCAAAAACAATGTAATCACAATAATATACACTCATTTTTTAAATAAAGTTTCAGTTATAAAATATAATTTAGAATATTATTAATTATATCAAAATATTTTCATTTTTTCTTTCTTGTTACTGTCAATCAACTATTATTGTTATCCGTTGCACATCAACATCTTGCAGATTACGTCTTCACCATCGCTGATATAATCTCGTTGCCCTATTGGTGTTCTAACTCCTACTGTTCTAATTTTGCTCCACCATCACTGTCGCTGATCCGTCCACTAATCTACGAGTACTGGAAACACCATCTGCATCATCATCTGAAGTGATTGACATCCATTAGAATATCATTCCAGAATCTAAAGTAACTTCTATAGGATTCATTTTAAGGAACATAAGAGCAATACCCTCATCAACATCGACAACAACAATATTAGGCACAAGATGCTCCAAATATCCAAGGGCGCTTCCGTGTTTGAAAATCTCTTGCCCACTTTCCACCCTTCTTCTTCTTATCTTCAAGATAAGCATCTGATTTGTGGACAAGAAGGGGAGGATAAGGAGCTAAGCCTAGGTATTCTGTAATTTCTCTTCAAGCCATAAATTGAAAGGTTTTTGTCTGTGGGAAGGAAGGTTCTGCTATTGCAGTTACTCTGCAAAAATGACAAGCATTAAATAAATATAGGAGAAATAAGAAGGTTTTAGTTCTTTTACTTAATCGTTGTGGCGCACACTATCCTACTTGCTCAACAGTGCTTCTACTGCACCTGCTCAACGATCACTGCTACTCCGACTCACTAGTGCTCGTGCCCTTGTTCTGGTCTTAGTTCCTTCTGTTGGGAGAAAATAAAGCTCTCAACTTTTATTTTTCTCTTAATTTATTAATATAATGAATGTTTTAGGGTATATTCATAGGCACCTCTTTTAAATTCTAAAGATTTCTAAATCTACTAAATAATCTTAATTTGAGATTCACTCAAACTATCTAATTTAACTTTATCCAAACTCCTAATTACAATCCAATTCTAATAAAACTAATTTGACTTAAACTAAAACTCTAGTAGATAATCTAGATTACAATTTTAACATCCCCCCATAAGCTAGATTATCTGAATTACATTAATTTTTCCCCATAATTCAGATGTTGCACACTCCCAATGCATTTTTTAACTTCAAAAATGTCTCGATCTTCAAAGGCTTAGTAAACAAATTTGTAACTTGATCTTTAGACCAACAATAAATTAATTCAATCTCTTTTTGTTGCACCTAATCGCGTAAGAAATGATATTGCATATAAATATGTTTACTTCAGCCATGAGTTACTGGATTCTTTGCAAATCAATGGTTAACACATTATCAACATAAATTGGTGTAGGTCCATCAATAGACATATGAATCTGCTACAAAAGATTTCTCAAGTAAATAGCTTGACGAGCATTGGAAGTAGCAGCAACATACTCAGGTTCACATGTAGACAATGTAACAATAAACTGCTTCTTGGAAGACCACAAAAATGCAGTAGACTCATAGTAAAATGCATATCCAGATGTGTTTTTCCTATCATCATGATCGCCACCCCAATCACTATTAGAATATCCAAAAAGATTAGAATTAGTAGCACTAGAATAAAACAATCCATGATAAAATGTACCCTTAATGTAATGTAGGATACGTTTAGCTGCAACAAGATGATACTGATTGGCAATTCCATTCAATTCCATATAAAATATATGGTCGTGTGCAAGTCAAGTGCCACAAACTCCCAACAATTCTTTTGAAGTGTATAGGATCAATTTGCAGTTCATTATTTTGCTTTGATAACTTGGTATCAACTTCAACGAGTGTGGAAGAAGGGTTGCAGTCAGACATATTAAACTTCTTCAAAATATTGAGGGCATATCTATGTTGACTAATGAAAATGTCATCATCACGTTGGTCAACCTCAATGCCAAGAAAATATGACATGAGGTCAATATCTGTCATCTCAAATTCTTCCATTATAGCCTTTTTGAATTTTCGAATCATTTTGACATCATTGCAAGTAAAAATCAAATCATCAACATAAAGGCAAACAATTAACATGGTACCAGTAGATGCATCAATCTCCGCATATAAGGTATATTCAGAACCAAACTCTTGGGGACCATAGGCATAAAAAAACTAATCAATTCTTTTTTTTTTCATGCCTAAGGAACTTGCTTCAATCCATACAAAGCTTTCTATTGGCAACCCCGCAAGTATACAGGATCGCGATAGTAATAACCGGTGAGATAGGATATCATCCTCAGGGAATAGAATTTAACTTAATTATCTCAAATCCCAATTTAATGTTAGCTTTCATTTTAGCAAGGCTCTGGTTAGGGTTTGAATTGTTAAAATCTAAATAAGAACCTAAACTATCAAAAACAATAAAAATATGTTTCGAAAACTTTTTGGAAAAGTTGTCTAAGATAGTAAACTCTTTTGTATGCCCTATGATCTCTATTTCAGATCATTAAGTTCCTACATTATGAGTTATAACACTCGCCATTAAAGCCCTCTCTCGAGGTACCTCAATTCCTATTATTCTTGTTTTTTAATACCCTCTTTGAGGCGTATAGTCAACAACCTAATGCTGTGTGAGTGGTAATCACATGCAACCCCCTAAACAGTTAATAACCTTTTGATCGATCAACTAATGTAAGTCTATATTATGATAATCTAACCATTAAACCTCTCTTATGAGTTAGTTTAATAGTTTGAACTCATAATGTTCATGTCCAGTAAACATTAAGCATTAAGCACACACAATATAAAATAATGCATTGAAATCAATTACTTGAATAAGAAATCTCAGGTTCATACATTAGAGATTTACATCTTAGACATTAAAACTAACTAGCCCGACATTGTATTAAATGCAAACATAAAAAAGGAATGTATTAAATGCATACAGTAAAACTAACTAACATACTCAAAGCTTGACCTCTAAATCTTCAATCCCTTCTTAATCTTCTTATTTTTCTTCTTTTGAGCCGTCACAATCAAGATTTTTCAAATTAGGTATCTTTAGACTCTAATCCCTTTTTCTATTTATGGGTCCACACTAAAAAAATCCTAAAAATATATGAAATCCAGTAATTAATCGTGTTACCGTGGTCGGCATCGTTCCTCAGTAAAAACACGGATTTCCTCTATTATGTGGACTGCGGTAAGCATTTCTCACATTTTGATCAAGTTCTGGTTACCGCGATCACTGGACCACTAATCGTAGTAACCAGTGAGTTGTTTTTTTTTCTTTGTCTTCTTTCAGCCACCTTAGTCGTCGGTTCTCCTACTGCGGTAATTAGTTGTTTTCCTTTGATTTTCACTTTTCTTTACCTCTACATGTTGTAATTCTCTATTGGCTTCATCCTAAACCAGCACCACACTAAAAATCTTTTCCCATACATCATTTTCTCATAGAAATGTTGTAAACAATAAAAACAATGTTGAAATGTAATGAAACATGTAATTCCTATTATGAATGCTCATGCTACTAATTATGCACAAATGTGTCTAATTCTCTCCTAAATTTCTATAAAATGTAATAAACAACTTGTACTGATGTCAAACTATTATGCAACTAACACTTTCTTCAACTTGTAAACTTTATCTTCAAATCCTTTTTTCACATATCCTGCTGGCTGCTTCACATAAACTTTTTCATCTAAGTACCCATTTTGGAATACGAATGTTAGTTGCATAGCAAACTAACATTAGAATAGGTAAATTATTGCATTTTATAAGAAATATGGGAGAATTAATTGAAGAATTGCATAATTAGCAGTTTTTGCATATAGTTAGGGGTTTGCATTGTTTAATATCTTTTTATGCCGTGTTTTTAAAGTTTTTATATTCTTTTATGAGGAAATGATGCCTGGGAAAGGAATTTAGTGTATTGCAGGATACAAGTTGAAGCACAAAGGAAGAATGCATCAAGAGAAGGAAAACAGGAGAATGAATCATGAGAAAGTACCAGAAGACCGCAGTAACAAAAGAAGGACCGAACCAGTACATAAAGCACTAGTGACCGCGGTCCATAAACTAGTGACCGCGATCACCAGAATGGGATATGCACAGAGACAGGACAGACCGCGATAGGCAGCAGGCAGAGAATTTATGGGTTTTGTCACAGAAATCACTGACCGCGGTCATTTGAGTAATACTCGGAATTTTTATAATTTTTAGGGTTTTTTTAGTGCGGAACTATATATATGAAAGGGTGATTAGAGTCAAAGGGAGCTAATTCGAAAAAGAGACTACCGATGACGGTTATAGGGCGTGAAAATCTGTATTTCCATTGAGATTGAAGATTGTTTAAGAGATTTGAGTATGTTTTACTTATTTGAATTTAATTTCATGTTTTCCTTTGAATTCATGTCTAGCTAATTAGTTTAATTGTCTAGGATGTGATGATCAATGCATAGTTTGTGATATCTAGTTGTGGTTATTGAGTTATAAACTCTATTCCATATTGTGTAGACTTAATGCATTATGTTTACTGGCCATTGACATATTGAAATCAATACTTTAGTCTACCTCGGAAGAGAAGCCTAAAGGGTGGATGTCACAATTTGGACTTAGACCGGTTGATTTATCGGGAGATTATTGACTAATCTAAGGGGTTGCACAGGAACTGTTGAACATAACACGTAGGTTGTTAAGTAAGCACCTCGGAAGAGGGTTTAACGAGACAAATTTAGTAAATGTTGAAATACCTTGAGATAGGATTTCAACTATTGATGCAAAAACTCATAGGTTAAATAATTCATGATTAAAACGAAGGATTCTATCATAGACACGTTTTACATAGATTTCTTAACATTGAACATTGCTTTTGTTAAGAGAGGGTTCTATCTTTCAACTTAATTCAATTACATTCAGTTATAGTCTTGATAAAACTTTGATCAGTAGTAAATTGAGATTTAAAATCACAAATTAACCCTTTTTCCCTAAGGACGATACCCAGTCTTACTGGTTTATACTTGAGCAAAACTGTACACTTGCAGGATTGCTAACGACAGACTTCACATCCATCTGATGAATTTTCTAATGCTTTTGAGCAGCTATAACAATCAGTAATCTCAAGATCTCAATACAAGCAACAGGAACAAATACCTCCTGATAATTAAAGCCAGACTGCTATTCATAACCTTTTGCGACAAGTCGTGCTTTATAATGATCAATATCAACAGTCGGCTTCCATTTGGTTTCAAAGACCCACTTAACGCCAATTGCTTTATGACCTTGGGGAATGTCAACAAGCTCCCAAGTGTCATTCTTCTCAATAGAATGAATCTTCGAGCCCATGTCAACAACCCAATTTTCTTCTTTCATAGCTTCATTAATAGTGATTGGATCAGAATCAACAAATATGGCATAATGAACTAAGTTCCCATCATCATCAATGTTATTATCAAAATAAACTTCAAAATCTCATAATCTGGCAGGTGGCTGGATAGCACATTGAGGTATGCTACTGGTGGCAACTCCATTAATATTAGTGTTCAAAGGAACACTAGTGGAGGTAGATGCTTTATCATCAAAAGAAATAACTGGAGGGGGCTTAACTACATGGTTTACATTATCCCAACGCTAAGAATCCTGCTCATCAAATAAAACATCTCTACTCACTATGTAACAACCCGTAATTTTTATGATATATGAATTAATTTAAATAAAGGTAAATGTGCATAACTACACGTATTTGTACAGACCACTCGTGTACATACGTGTTAATTATATACAAGATTACTAATACAAGTTACGCGTATAAATTAGTTAAACTATATTATTTATAAAATGTAAGGTATAAAGAGGTTTAGAAAAAGAAATAAATGAATTTTTAAAAATACTAAATAAATATAAAAATGTTCGAAAACAAGATTTAAATGTTTATTACAATATTTATTAAAGAAAT